>JAVSBS010007082.1:0-68833 GCA_033124195.1 Coracias cyanogaster | reverse complement strand
TTCTCTCGACCAGTTACAGCAAGGAGTCCAAGCTGTAGAAACCTGCCACAACAAAACGGACTAAACCCCTGCCAAAAAATCATATAATAATTATTTAATCTCAGCAGTCAGTTAGGAAATTATTTTAGAGTCTTGAGCTGAAAGGCACTTTATAGATATTTCCTTGTTATCTTAAAAATTTCTATTTATAACTTGTAAATGAAAATTCTCAATTCTTTAATATTCCTATAGTAATTCCAATTTTTCAATAAGACCCAAGTGTCAGACTAATCTTACAGCAGCTGTTTGAGGTTGAAGAAGAAAAAGTAGTCGTGGTTTGCTTTGCTGGGTTGGTTTTTTTTTTTTTGGTCTTTCTTCCAAATCTGCTGCTTGTTTTTTCACTGTATTCCTCTAGGTTTTTAGGAGTCTATTCAGATCATTCATGCACTCCTTCTGGTAGTAAACTTCCTTGTCTAGTGGATGCCGATTCCCTGATACGAGTTAGGTCTTCTGTTGCAGAGATGCTCTGGTTACCAGTACCGTGAACTGTGTGACTAGTTTTGTGTCTGGATTTGTCATTTTCACCGTGCTGGGATACATGGCTGAGATGAGGAATGAAGATGTATCCGAGGTTGCCAAAGACACTGGTAGGTTAACTTTTTGTATGGTTTTGTACACATCTCTCAAGCTGTTTCTAAACTAGACTATATTTGTATAGTATCTTCTAGATTGAGAACAGCCCAAATTATGCAAAGTATTTCACATATAATTCCGGATACTGACTTATTTTATAATGGCACTGTTAAAACAGTACAGCTAAAAAATTCTTCAATAAAGACGGCATATAGAAGTCATACTGCATGCAGCTTCACAGATGTGGTGGGAACGGCACACTGCAAAACAGCCTGGGGGAGGAAGCCAACACAGGGCAGTGAAAGAGCCTGTCCTCCCCGCAGCAGTACTGCACTAATAGTTACCCCTAATTCTCTGTTCTGGTATCAGGACCCAGCCTGCTCTTCATTACGTACGCCGAGGCCATTGCAAACATGCCTGCTTCCACGTTCTTTGCCATCATCTTTTTCCTGATGTTACTCACGCTGGGATTAGACAGCACGGTGAGTATACGGGACAGGGGACCTCTCGGATGCGTGTATGGCCTTACCCCCACAAACAGCAGAAGAAACAGAATAACAAATATTGCACTGTCACTAAAGGGTTTGAAGCAGGATTGGCATCTCCATGTGCTTTCTGTAAAACAGGAACTATTACTCCACTTTTGACCTAAACAGGCCTAAGTATAAGTAAGTGATTTGTCAGCGTCACACTGTGCCAATTAGTAACAGACCTGGAAACAAAGCCAAAGCGCTCGATTCATAATCTCTGGGTTGAATGCAGCCTTCCAGGCTCCTTCTCTCTTACAGACCCATATAGGAATTATTAAATTCTGGATTTTTTTCATGCTGGTTGGATTTAAAAAGTGGGAACTGGAGGCAGCCTTCTCAACAGCACTGCGAAAAGGAGATGTTCTAAAAACTTGACATTTGAGCCTGTTTTTACATATTGAGAATCAGCTCTTTCCAGGAAGGTGAAACTCAGCTGCTTTCCCAATCTTGGTTCTACTGAGCCACCTGCCACTTAATTGTCATCTTATTCCTTGTAACACGGGACTTCCTCCAGACGACAGGCACTCCCTTACACATACAGGAAGACTAAACCCCCACCTTCAAGAGTTTAAAAGTTCCAAGGAAAAACTGTCTAAACAAGTCACACCAACTCTACAGGCAGAATAAAGCACCAGTGGTTCAATGCTTTGAAGCTCCCTCAAGCATTGAAACATGCTTTAAAGCAGATAAAATTGCCCTCTGTTTTCCACTGATTTTTCCATGCTTTCCAGTTTGCAGGACTAGAGGGAGTGATTACTGGAGTACTGGATGAATTCCCTCATGTCTGGAGCAAACGCAGGGAATTGTTTGTCCTTGGTCTGATCATCGTTTGCTTTTTGGGATCATTAGCAACCCTGACATTTGTAAGTATTTTACTCACCCCTCAGGTTTCCTCACTGGCAGTTTCCTGCAAATGACACCTTGGAGAGGGTCGTGTTTTTTGAAGAGAGTTTGAAGAAATCGTATTAAATCTCCAGCCTGTCTTCTTTAGGCATTAGAAATCTATATCCAGCATGAATGTGAACAGTATCCCTCACTAGGAAACGTGTTGCAAAACGACCTTATCGCAATTCTGCAAAATTCGAATGTGCTCACATCATAAATGACGCAGCCACTGCTCCAAATGCTCAGTCAGGAAGCAGAAAACCTTCCACATTTTGTATGTGCTTTTCTTCTGGTTCTCAAAAGCTCTATGTTTAAAAATAATAAGAATTGTTATTCTAGTTTTTGCAATGTTTGAAACGTAATTTGAATTCAGAAAAGAATGGTCAAAAAATTATCTGCTAGAAAATGCTGTAATTGACTGTTGCTGCTCTCCAAAAATTAGTAGCAATGAGTTTCCTGGATCTTCATCAAGTCAGGCCAGAAATCATGATCAGTCACGTCAAAAAGTCTTTGTGGCACTTGTGGGATTTCGTTTTCACAATAAGCAATATTCTGAATGAGTGTAATGATCGTAAGGGTCAAGGAAAAAATACCTGCCCTTCCTGTCACTTTTCACCCCACTTGCTCATTTATGTGTAACTTCCTTCTCATTTAAAGCATTTGCTGTAAAAGGAGACTTAGTTCCTCTCCGAGACACATGATTCAAGGTCCCAAATGGAAGAAAAGCAAAGTAACACCTTCTTTATTTCCTGTTCAGTGACTATGACTCAAGTTGGAGAAAGAAGATGTCATCAAAGGCGGCGTGCAAAAAGCCATCCCACCAACCCCAACCAGATCTCATTTGTTCATTCAAACCCAGCTAGAACTGGCAGCAGATTCAGTTTTAGCTTTTCTTCATGGCAGCTCTGCTGGTTAAGTATGTTCACAGAGAGCAAGCAGATCAGCAGCACACTCAAGGATTTCACTGGCAGGAACAGCCACAAAGCGACAGAACAGGCTGAATTACCAGTCTGTGGATGCTCAGGTTCAGAGGAGGGCAATAATAAACAACAGTGTTGCAGGATTTCCATCCCAAGAGCTTTGGTTCACTGATAATACGATCTCCTTTCTAGGGAGGTGCGTATGTGGTGAAGCTGTTTGAAGAGTACGCCACGGGTCCAGCTGTCCTAACCGTCGTGTTTCTGGAAGCAGTTGCTGTGGCCTGGTTCTACGGTACGTCTGCTGCCATGCTGACCATGCCAACCCCAACTCCCAAGCTTCTGCAGCGCAGCGTTTCCTCTGTTTCTGTAGACGGGGGCACCAGTGTCCCCGGAAAAAAAGCTTACCAAACCTTTTTACAAAGCCACTGATCACCAAACCCATGAGAATTATTACTAATTGTTCTCTGACAGAAGTACAGTGGCACCTGAAAGTAACATGAGCTATAAATCAGAATAATTAAGGATTCAATTATTATTAAGGGTTATAGGAACAAGCCTTTCATGACGGATTCTCAATTTATTTGCTGTGCATACAAAATGCTGTGCATCTGCTTAGGAAAAACTTCTATCTGCTGTCACCACTCTCCTCCCACTTGTCTCCACAGGCATCACTCAGTTTTGTAACGACGTGAAGGAAATGTTGGGCTTTGCCCCAGGCTGGTACTGGCGAGTTTGCTGGGCAGCAATTAGTCCCATCTTCCTTCTGGTGAGTTTTCTTTACAGCTGCTTCTTTCCAGCACAGGAAAATGACCATTGAACAATGCAGCTACTTAAGACTTCTAAAAGCTTAATTACAGAATTTTCTTGTGAAGTTCTTTAGAAACAATTTTTGTTAAACCAAAAAGGCTCAATTAGTGAAAAATCCAATACAGTGCTGCAAGGTCTTGCTACTAAATCACTATTTTAAGGGCTTTTGTAGATGAGCTTGGTAAATAAGACTGGTTTCTGAGTAACTCCCCTCCTTCCCTCTGCTGAACAAAGTTACTTTGTTCTGTTGCTTTATATTTATTTCAGCGAAATGAAGCAATAAAAGATAGTGATGAAAAATGACATCTGGGGAGGGAAATGAAGATAGGTAAATACACCGTCTCAGAAGCCACTGACTGACAGCTTTGGACTGTTCCACTTAAAATTTAGAGCAGTTAATTGCAACCTTTATAAATCTGTAATTTAGAATTGGAAATACTGTCCCAGTGTTTGACTTGGCAATATTACTGGTAACATTTTACCATAAAGTGTTCATTTCCTGATCCAATATTAGTTTGTGCTCTCTTTTATTGGTATAAGCCTTAGTGGGTGCAGAGCAGGTCAAGATGGAGTTTATGAAGCACTGAATGTAGATTTAAGACCTACACAGTGAATTCGAAAGGCTTGTCATGATGGATAATTAACAGATTTTCATTTTATTCTCCCTAGAAAAAGAGGAGCCGAAAAGGCTATAAATGTGACACCACAAATCATTTTTATAGTACTGTCTGTCCTCTTTGTGATCCTAAACCAGTAAAATAAACAGAGAGGAATGAAGCTCTGGTGATGTGGTTACTGGGCAGAGTTATTTGTCTTCTCTGTGGAAACTAAACCAAGCTAAGGAAAGCCCAGTATGCTATTTCTGTAGGGAAATGTTCCTGGTAATCCTGATTTTCTGATGATACACTGGGAAAAATGGAGTCAGAGATCCTTCCAAGGATAGTCACAAATACTATTCCTGTGATAGTCAACTAAAAGTATTTGCTGCTTCACAAGGAATTTTTCACTCATGAAATATATGCTCAGGAAAATGATCTAACAGCATTAGACTGTTAAGAGCTGATGCCAGCTATACTAGTACTATATCCTAACTAGTACTAATATTTGTAAAAGCTACCGAAGAACCTAAATGCTATGGAAAAATATCACAGAAAAGGTAAAATGTGTATCAGTGAAAAAACAGACTCTGTTTAGGTCATTACAGAGAAAGCTGAAAGCTGATGTAATTACCACAGGTAAGTATTTAACAGTATTTGAAAGGTTAAGAGTATTAGAAGGTTCTACAACCCAAAAAAGAACAGCACAAACCACCACCACACTGGCTGCAGGTTAATTTGGACAAAGCAGAATCGACACTGATCGTGATTAAATATGGGACAAGTCGCTAAGAGAGACTTTACACTTCCCATTTCTGGTGCCTTAACATGAAGCCGAGGCCTTTCTGGAAGGGATGCTTTAGCTGCAATCCAGTTATAAGACTCAATACAAGGGTAATTGGATGAAATTCTGCCCGCTGGTGCCAATCAATCTGATTTCATTCATCTCACATCTTTTTATCCTTTAAATGTACAAGTGTGGCCCCGAATTTTCTCTCTAATGCTTCTTAAGCAAGAAACACCACGATGTGTGTTCATGGAATAAGTAATCCATGGGAGAATTTTTACCCAGTTCCTTTCAGTTACTGGTTGGACTGTACTCTTAAAGATCCTGAGCTCTTTTAAACTTCCTGAAGGAAAGTCTGGATATCCAGAAGTGGTCTGGGGTTTGGTTTGGTTGTTTTTTTGGTTATGTTTTTTTATTTGAAATCCATACTAATGTCACACAGGATTTTTTCATCAACACATGTTTAATCCTTCTTGAGTCCTGCTCTTTTTTTTTTTTTAGTTCTTTGCTACACTGGGGCACAGGGTCCCCTGAAGTGTGCGCCATCAAAGCATGTATTCACACTGCCATTTTCTTTTCCAGTTTGTCACCTGCAGCTTTCTGTCCAACCCTCCTCAGCTCCGGCTTTTCGAGTACAATTATCCCTACTGGACCACAGTAGTGGGTTATTGCATAGGAACCTCTTCCATCATCTGTATTCCAATCTACATGGCTTACCGGTTGATCATCACTCCAGGAACACTTAAGGAGGTATCCACAACGCTCTGTTGCTTCTACCGGACTGTTAGGAAAGAGGCAATTCCTAGAAATACTATGTTAAGATTTTTTTTTAGGGTCTGATGCCCCAGGACTTGATGATATTGGTGCTCTGTTCCTAGCCAGCTGATAGCTGTCTCCTGCCCCTTCTGAGAGATTCACAAATCTCACCAGGTCTTACTCAGGCTGCTGACATTCATATAATTTTATTTATAATCATATTAAATGAAGTAATTCTTTTTAAGCTCTAGGGAACCAGAGGCTTTTCCAAGAAATCACACAAGACACAGTTATCACATGACTGAGGGAGTGAAAGATTGGTTCCCTTGGGTATACCTGTAAGAACAAGTTTCTTTTTCCTCTCCCACACTTAAGATTTCTCTGCCATAAATCTGTGGCAGCCTGTGAGGACATTTGGGGGATTTCTTCTAAGTTCACATAAATACCAGTTCAGAAATAGTATGTTCAGTTGCCTCAGAGTATCCAAGTAAAATGCAAAGTCTTAAAGCACTAATACAACATCTGTCAAACGTGGTTTCAAATTATGTTACAAATAATTAAAAAATAAAGCTGTGTACTTCTATAGCATGTCTTCATCATGCTGAGATAACTGAAGCCTGAAACATCATTGTGTCATAGTTCAAGAGGTGTAACTCAAACTAAAGTTGTGTTTTTATTATAAACCCCTTTCCAAATGGCTGTCATGTTAAATTAATCTATTTCCAATATTGATTTCTTTCCAACAGCGCATCCTGAAAAGCATTACTCCAGAAACAGCTACAGAAATTCCTTTTGGAGACATCCGCATGAACGCAGTATAAGCTAACCTGTTTTCTGGGGGGAGAGAGAGGGAGCATAAAAAGTAACTTTCCCCACACTCTCCCCACCAAAAGAATTACCTTTCCAGCTGAGACAACAAAAGGAGGAGTTTTCTGTGGAGGCTGCATCACTGACAAGGGGCATTTGGAAACATGACGCCTCCAGCACATTTATCCAAGCACTTCAATGAAATCTACTGTGCACTTCTAACCAGAGTGAAGAGAGAACTAATTCAATCTGGAAACATGAGGATGTCCGTGCACACAAGAACACCACGACTCCACGTGTGGGCACAGGGGCTGTTTGAAAGCCACTCCAGGACGAGTGTCGGTGGGTAGGGTTAGGTGTAGAGTCCTGAGTCTGTGGCAGTACTCCTGTATGTTCCTCAGTGTGATTGTTTGTACTCGGCAATGTCGTATTCGCTTCTAAGGTTCTAATTGCTTAAACTACATTGAAAAATACAGAAATATTTCTGATAGCCATACATTACTCAAGTAACACAGGGTTTTATAAACTAGAAAAAAAGAACAGTGAATTCCCTAGGTTTGTAGTGGAGTAAGACAGAGGAAGAGGAAACAATCCTGAGCAGCACAGTGTACAGCTCTGCACACATTAGCACAAGCGTTTGGTACATTATCCTCCTTTTAATTTTCTGCATTTTCTAGACTGCAAAAATGTCTATTGTTTCTTGCATAAGAAATACACCAACAAATTTTTGTGATGTTGTAGGCTTCACCTTCCTTTAGATCCAATCAAGCCACAAAACCCCAGCATGGGTTCCTTGACAGACAGCTGGGTTGCTAGCACTTACCATACTCTTTTCATGAAAATCATCATCCTGGCAGACCTAACGCTTACACCCAAAGAAGCTACAGACCAACAATGACTTTTTTTGAGCTCTGATGCAAAAAAACTGGAATCTTAAAGATCTGCTTCTCTGCTTTGCTTCTTTCAAAAAAAAAAAAACCCAAACCTTTCAACACCTAAAATTTGCCTTAGCCTGTGGCTTTTTCTATTCCCTCCTAGTACAGAACTAAAGTTTAAAATAATCCTTTTAGCTGGCTGACAGAAGTATGTTTAATGAACTATACAAACCTACATTAAAACACAAGCTGATAAATCTTCAGTGTGAATGCATTTGGGTTTCACCCTGAAGAAGAAAAGCAGGGAAAAGGGTTTTTTTTTTTAACAAGTTGAGTTCAGCAGGATTGATTCTCATTAGAATTATTGATATTACATTTCAAGGCACTGATAACATGCAATTTAACTTCCATGCACCCACTAACCTCTTTCTATTACATGCATAAACCTGCTCCCCAAATGTAACTGCCCTCCAGGCTGCCTGCAGCTGCCCCAGCCGCGGGACGACAAGAATTCTGCTGCAGTTACGTGGAAGCTTAGATAGACCTAAGTAGGCACCGTATATGTAAAAACCACAGAGATTATAACAAAGGTGAAATAAAATAGAGGATAAAAGTCTCTTTTTTATCTCCTGGTCTACTTAGGTAATGTACTGCTAAAATTAACAAGGTTACATACGCATTCATAGCAACAGGCAGTAAGGCACCTATTGAAGGGCTGACACCAGTACAAAGAACTTGCGGTATCAGAGGAAAGCAGGGATGGTGGGTTTGCCTTTTGACAACATTTTCACCAGTTCCACCAAGGTTTTTCACCTTCAGGAGTGCAGGCACCTCCTGGAGGAAGGGCCTCTTATGCTTCAGCTATTGAGTTGAGTTCACTTCACTTTAGCTCAACTTCCAGTAAGGACGTAACTTAAAGGGACAAGGGCTGTTCTTCTGCAACTGCAAACACAAGACTCCTCAACTGGTTTTAAAAAAGGGAGTATGTTCTTTTATTGCCAGAAAAAAAATCATCCTCTGTCTCATTGAGCAGTTACTCCGAAGAAATAGTTTTGTATTTTAGTATATTTGAAAAGTACTTCCAAAA
Source organism: Coracias cyanogaster (assembly GCA_033124195.1). Classification (NCBI taxonomy): domain Eukaryota; kingdom Metazoa; phylum Chordata; class Aves; order Coraciiformes; family Coraciidae; genus Coracias; species Coracias cyanogaster. The sequence goes on along the minus strand of JAVSBS010007082.1, from coordinate 60,171 downwards.
CTAGCTTCATTGTGAGGAAAAATAGAACAGTCTGGGAATTCTTTTAATATTGCAAAGTTAAGTTACCAAACAGAAAATTAATAATTTAAAGAAAAAACCCCACATTTTGTTATGAATTCATTAATTGAAAAAATACATGTGAAATGTAAATGTAAGATGAATGAGGTACTCATACGTATCCAATATCCAGTGTGGGAAATAAAGGAGGAATCCCCACTAAGCTTCTCTATTCTTCAGACTGGTGTTCAACTAACACTAGGCATTTTTCCTCCTAAATGGAGAAGTATTTAAATAGATAAATCTTACACATTGAATTTCTTGCCAGACTTGGCCCTGTCTCATGGTAGGCTCATTACAAACAAACAAACAAAACCAACCAAAAACCAAACCAACTTTTAACCCTGCCAAGCCCTTCAAAACAACACAAAACTTACAGTTCCAATTTTTGGTTATTTACATAAACCCACTTGCAAAAGCCTCTTTCACCAGCTATTCTGCTGCCTTTTGTTAGGAAAGGTGAAGGCGGGGACAGAAATGGTTGAGTTAAATATGAGCATTACCCATATCAAAGCCAAAATCCCTTTTTCAGCCCTTGCAAACTAAAACTGGGAATATTATTTCTACTGGAGTAATTTGCAGAGTAATAACTGCAGGATTCACTGCTATTTAGTGTGCAATACTACTGATGTTGTTCTTTTATAACAGCATTTGAAGTGGCAAAAGATGCATCATTAATTTGTATGTTTAAAGACACTAATATATGACAGACAGAGTCTCTCTGGGGGTTTTAGCACAGAGTGCTGAGCAACTTCCCAAGAAATGCCACTGTTTTCTAGTGGATTCAAAGTCAGCCAAGAAGCCCTGAAATTAATACAAGCCCTGCAACAGTCACAGCGTAAAACAGGGCAAAGACTCTCAGCTTGAATTTCTCAGCTGAAAAAGGAGAATCATGCACTCCGAGTACAGATGTACTGACAGAGGGTGAAAGTTTTTTTAGTTATTTGAAGATATAAAAAGCAATGTAGACATGCAAAGTAACAGGGAAATATTTTTAGAAATAGTCCACAAGGTCATTTGTGATGCTAGCTCTTGGCTTTCCTTTCGCTAGAATATTCTAGTCTAAGGTCTTCATGGCAACAGGGGACAAGGAAGACCTCCAGAAGTGGATTTAAAGGCCTTTTCTTTTCCTGAATAATACAAAGATAAAATACATCCATGTTTTCATTCTCTAAAAGCTGAACTTGCAAGACAGTTTAGTGCTCATTAGTTTTGTGTTACATGGCAGACTGCTTTCAAGGGTTCTAATCTTCTTACAAGAGTTTCATTTTTTACTATCTCTATTTAGCAGAATGGTTGAAATATTGAGAAACTGATTTCTTTTTTTTTTTTTATCATTGGGGTTTTTTTCTTCCTTTTATATATCTCTCTGAAAACACTTAGGGTAACCAATATTTATCAGGTAGCTCAATAAGTAGCCATGTATTAAACATTGTTTTTGTACAAAAGCTAGTTACATTGACACCAAATAGGCTGCACTGCAATTAAAGGTGTTCTGAGGCAAACAAATTCCTTCTCTTCAGCTCAGCTTCCACTGACCTATCACACAAGTATATCCTACCCTCTCTTCTGAACAGGGAAAAGGAAGTTATGAAACTGGTAAATCGGGACCATGGTTGCCTTTGAAGCAAAGAGAATTAACGCAGAGTTTTAGCTGTACCGAACTAAGTATTCCCTCCAACTTGTACATGACGCACCTGTATTAATTTATGCAGTTGTTTAGTTACAAGTGTTGCAAGCTGATTGTAAGTCATCAGTATGTGCCTTGTACTGTAAACTGTCATTGTAATAAATTTAATATTCATAATCCACCTGTAGACGCCTCTTGTGCCTCTCTCTTATGGGAAGAACAAAGTAAAACCCAGTTCTAAGAAAAAGCAGAATACCTAGTCCAGTTTACTGTACCAACAGGGCCTCTTTGACACAAAGCTGAGGATTTCCTTCAGTGCTTGAACCTTGGCCCACCGCTAAATACTCCTTCATTCTGTTCCAACAGAAGGACCAAAGCACATTACATTTGTTCAGACACAACAACAAAACCAAACTAATCCCCACTTGGAGTTAAGTGCTTAGCTACTTCATTAGCTTACATATAAAACTCTCTCCATTGTAAACTGGCAAGCTTGACATTTAATTTTACTCACATTTTGTCGCATTACTAAGTCTAATAATATTACAGAAACACCAATCGCAAAATATTTTTGTTTTATAGTAGTTCGCCTTACTGTAGTGTAAAAGTAATAAATTTGCTACAAAACAGTGAAAGAAACCCTTGTGAAAAGTGTTGAAAATGTATTCTAACAACCGCTACCCCTGTCAGATGTCCACTCACCAAGTCAGAGTTTGGAGATACCTTTACTCTTGATTATGAACCTTTGAACAGACTGACAAATGTACAATAGCACCTCCCGTTGAACAAGCAGATAGGACTGTAACACAGGAAAAGACTCATATACCTTCCTTCACACAAAAAAGATGCAGTAAAATAACACCCACGCATTAGATCCAGTACGTATCTTACACTTTATTTCTTTCTGTACATCAGGTCCCCAAAACCAAAGCCCACACATAAATACAAAATTCTTATGTCGATATGTATTTAGCTTACAAAACGCCATACTACAGTACAGAAATCTCCTAGATTATTATTCTGGCTGTTGTTCTTGCTTTCCCTCCACTTTTACAGGTCTGCTTCTCACTTTTGAGAGCACTGGGCAGCAATGACTCCTGCTAAGGGCCGAGAACACCCTGTGTTCTGTTTCAGCAGAGCTGGTAAAGGAGCAGGGGATGCCGAGGGGGAAGGAATTCTAACTTGACGATGTTAAACACTCCTAGGTCTGGTCCCAGACTCTTCAAGAACCAAGGCAAGGGTGCTGCAGGCCAGGGTGGACAGAGTCAGCCAAATTTAATATTTCAACTGGATAAACAGACTAAGGGTGTGTATCAAGTATTCCATTAATCCATTCAAAAATGTTCTATTTTGACACACACAATTTGTTAAACGAAAGCCAGGAATAAATAGCTAGGACAGACCTTTTCTTCTGTACAAGAGTCCATGCAGCAATGGCTTTTCCTCTTGGCTGACAGACCAAGGGGTTTTGTCCACCACAGGGACATTAATCTTCTTCCTTCTCAATGTAAGACTTCGCACTGGCCCGTGCCATTTGCCTTGCCAAATAGCGGTCCCTTGCTGACATGACTGTCTCTTCATTGCTCCGTTTGGCAAATTTGCTCATGCTCCCAGATGGTTTTTGTGCTTGCTCTTTCTCTTCTTCTTCTTCAGCTTTATGTTTCCCCGCAGACAAAATTCCAGAGATGGATCTTCCCTTATCATCCACCTCTCTCTTTTTCACCTTCCTCTCTTTTTCCAGATCAGTCTCTCCATCTTTTCCTAAAGAGGCAGGGGAACTTTCCCTCCTCTCTCTGTACTTCTTTTCATCACTACCATATTTCTCTCTCCTCTCCTTCACATGCCCTTCCTTTTCTCTGCATTTCTCTCCTCTCTCCTCTCTGTCATACCTGTCTTTACCATTTCTTATTCTTTCTTTCTCTCGTTCCTTTTCTGAGCCCTTCTCTTCTCTCTCCTTTGCCCTCCTCCATTCTCTGTCCTGTGCCTCTCTCTCTTTTCTCTCCTTCCCCTTTTGTTTATCCTCTTGCTCCTTCCTCCTTCTGTAGTTATCTTTGTAAGTGTGATCCCCATATCTATGTCGCTCTTCCTTTTCCCTCTGGTGATCCTTTTCATGGGTCCTACTTCTCTCAGAATCTTTTTCCCTGTATTGCTCATCATTTCCCCTTCTACTTGGTCTGCTCTCTCCCCTCCTTGTAAGATTATTTGTTTGGGCTTTTGTGCGCAGCTCTTCCTCCCCACTGGATGAGCTTGGTGATCTGGAATGCCTCTGGCTCTTGGGACGTTTAACCTCCTCTTCACAGCTCAGAGACCTCTCCCTCCTCCTCTTCTTCTCTGAATTTGCTTTACTATTTTTGAGTCTCTTATCATCATCACTGCTATCAGTTCCTATGTCGGTATCAGCATCTGGATTATTCTCTTTCTTAGCAGAGGGCTTCAGTCTTTGTCCTTCACAGGGGAACTTGTTGCTTTGGTTGCATTCGTCATAACAACTGTCAGATTTTTCTTCCTTTATCCTACATTTTTTATGTTAAAAAAGAAAAAACAACATTACACAGCTCGAAATCTCAGACTTTTCTACAAACTTGACTTCTGGCCAAGACTTAAGCAAAAGATGCTGCTGAGAAGTCTAAGAAAGCAAATCTCTGTGGCTCAGGTTCCAGGAATCCAGCAGAAAGGATTTCCATTAAGTATCTGTATCTGATTCGTTGATGAATGCAAGCTGATGAATTTATCTAAAAGAACAACTACGGTTAAGTGTCTGTAGCTTCTCTCTAAGGAAAAAGACATAGATTTGTATTCTTGTGTAAGCTTTTTGGCAAGCTACCTACTTTTTCCTATGCGTTTATTCCTCTATTCATGTCAAATAATTATCCAGAGAAGCAGCCCTTTGTATGTTTTGTTGACAAAGGTAGGAACAGAGCTTCCACTAGTAGTAGCAGTAGATTTTTTTAATCCGGTATTTCAGAAGATGTCACTCTTGTGGCTAGATAAGGAGTCAGTATCTTTTAACAGCTCATAGATTCTCAAATACAAAAAGCCAACCCTGGAGGACCAGTTTGACAGCAGACAGAAAGGTGGCATGGCCTCATACTAATCACACATTGCCTCATTTCAGATAGCTGAGTAACTTCACTGTGACCACATTCTTCATTTAAGATAAGAATTTACTTTCTAACAATCCAGTCTCAGATCTAGAAGATCTCTTGATGAAAGTTGCATTTTCTTTGTGATGGTAACCACTTAACTAGAGACATCCAGGTTTAAGGCCTACCTCTAGTGAGGTTTAACCTGAATTAATTGTTTCAAATGATCGGTTTTTACACGTAAGAAACATATCTCCTTCACCACATTTACCCACAGGGCAGAATTTCACCATCTCAGCTACATAAACAATTCAGCCTCATCTCATTACGTTGCTTTGGAATGTGCATATATTAAGATTTTAAAATATTCCCACTGGATTTCCTATATATTTGATTAGTTTCCTTTTACCAGAGCATCGACAATCTGTTTTTTATGAACCTATAAACGTGGAATAATCACAATTTAGACTCTTTTCAGGAAATTCCTATCACAACACCATTTCCTGTGACTTACCTTTAATGCTTGTTATTTTACCTTTTGTCTCCCTCATAAATCAAAATATATAACTTCATGCAGATTGTCAAATATTATGTAAACCAAACCAAATATAGGTTAGAATAATTCCAAGCAGTATTACAGGTTTGGCTGTCCTCTGGATAAATTTTAAGCAGCATCACTCTCCTTCTTGTTTCTGTCTTATAGTCTGTACCATTGATGATCATTGGACATTTTTCCAAATAATTCAGTTAATGAGCTATATAATCTGCTTACCCTGTCAGAGTTTTAGCACTACTTCTAATTCTTAGGGTGTTCCAGTGAGTCTGGAATCACAAACAGCCAGAAGCTGGTTTATATCCAAAAACTATCCGGGATCGCATCCTACCTGGCTTCACGGAAGCTGCATTTAGGCATCTCTTCTTCTCCTACCCTCTGGTTTAAAAGATGTCTGTAAAATCCATTGAGATTCCCCTGTTTGGTCACATCCAGGTACTCTAAGAGACAGAAAGTAAGGTTGGATTTACCACGTCACAAATACTCACCAGAAACTCACAACTGGTAGACACCACTGAGACTGCAATCTCCAACCAGGAGGTTTTCAAACCCGGAGTGAAAAAAGCTCAGAGTAACCTGATTCGACCTCATAGCAGACCATGTTTTGAGCAGGAGGCTGGAACAGATGACCTTCAGAAGTCCATTCCAACCTGATTTATCTTATGATCCTATATCCTATTCTTTACACCTGTTCCTAGGACACCCTGCACAGAATGTCTGAAGCAAGGAGCATAAGCATCACTGCAGCCCAAGGCTTATGAGTCTTCCTTCAACAACTGACGCTGCTTCAAAAATTAGAAGTAGAACCCAAATCATACTGACACACAGAGGAACTTCCTCTGTTCCTTTAATAACATGTACAAAGGGAAGTAACAGACAAAGTGGGATCTGATTCAGTATTTGCTTTCTGGGCCCCTTTGATTTTCATTATCTCAAGTCTCACAGAGAGCAGATGACAATGTTGTATATCATGTACAAGGCCATACTTCTTTTTAAGGGGAATTATTTCAGTGTTAATCTCACCCTCGAGCTCTATCTGTCTTCTTTCTCTTTCCTCCTCCTCAGCCCTTTCTTGCAGCTTCTTCTTATAGGCTGAAGTCACAAAAGCCTCTTTGTGAGCGAACTCGTCTCCTTCCATTTCACGCTCCTTCTGAATTTTTCTTTCCATTCTTCTTTCTTGCTCCTTCTTTCTAATCTCAGCTGCTTTGATGATATTTTGGATGAATCTGGGCTAAAATAGAAGGGAAAAAAAGTATCACGTTGAGAGGTAATTGAAGTGGCTGAGAAAGCACACATTAGGATTGATAGACATTGAAGGAAGTTGATAATGGAAGAAAATTGGCAGAAGCTAGTCTAACATACTCTCCCACTGTTTGACATACATCTGAAATGAACCACCGTTCCTTTTGGATCACTAACATTTCATGCTTCCCAACAACAAAAGAGGTTCCTGTATTCAATCAAAATAATCAGCCTATCTTTGACTACGATGATTTTTGCTCTGAGTGAAATTAAACGTTTTTTGCTTTCTCATGCCTGTCTTTTCTCTTGTCTTCTATTGTTGTAAACGAGTGGGAAGTTTCCTTTTATACCCACCTAACCTGACACGAGCTTTCAAATGAAATGGAGGAAGTAACAATTAAAATATCACTTGTCAGGATAATTCATCAATGCTCTGAAACACGACATTGGGCTGTGGAAATTGGCTCACATTTCACCAACGAAAATTAATTACATTAGTCTTCTGCCAGTCCTCCAGTAAGGACACCAGTGTGTGGGGAGGGACAATTTATGTTCATCCCTCAATAACAGAAGAGTCTTTATTATCAGAAGCAGTATTGTTGCAGAGCCCATTGCACCTAATCCTGTTATCCCACTGTAATATTCTCTCCAGAAACACACGGAAAGATATGCTATATGTATATCATAAATTGGGTGGGAAACTGCTGCCCTCCAGAATACCACTGGGTCAGGACCTGGAAGTATCTGATGAACTAACAGTATTGCCAAAATTCTTGCAAATTACTACCTTATGTAACAGGATTTTAGTATAATACTTGCATGCCCCATGAGAAAACGCATTGGGCAAATCTTAGAAGTTTGTTACTCCAAGCACACAGGGATGAGACACAGCACACATGCACACATTTTCAGGTATCGACCTTTTTGTCATCTTTTCCTGATAACAGTCTGGCATTACTTTCTTTCTTCTTCTGCTGCATTTCATCGTAAATACTGTCGTATTCGTACACTGTAGCATCTTCCTCCAAAGCCTTCTGAATCTCCAATTTAGTCTAGAACAAAAAAAGGGAGGGGAAGAAAAGACACCAAAACAATTAAGCATTAAATTGTTACTATCTTCATCTTATTCCTATATTGTAATTTAAACAGATCTATAGTATAAACCTACCCATTAGAACACAGAGTGAAAATTTAAAGGTCTGATCTACAAAGTTCTTGAACTGTTTAGCAGGATTGAGAAGATGAACAACCAAATAATCGCCAGTATTTGCAGTTATAGGAAACATAGAAAGCAAAGCACAACAGTCAAAACAATACTGGAAACTTCTTAATGAGCAAACTGTTCCATCAAATAATGTAATTCATTTTTTTAATAAGCAGTAAACAACATTTCAACAAATTTTACTGCCTGTTTTCATCTATAGTTTATCCCCCTTCCCCAATGCTCCAAATAATAACGATGTACACGCATAACTCAGGATATGATTGGGTATTTCACAGTTCTACGTTGTTTGTAAGTCAGGCTGGAAGGAAGAACTGTGAAACTGTTCCGTTTTTACAAGTCCTGTAAGTAAAAAACAGCTACTGGAGGAGTCCTTAGATGAGATCTGACAGCACAAGAGGGGTGCTGAACAGTAACTATACCGGTTTCTCTCAAGCACAGACTACCACCATCAAAAAGCAACTATATGTAAAATATATGATGCACAAATACCCTTTTTCTTCTAGCTATGTCTGTTATTGGTCTGGAACTTTTCAAAATGTAAAATTCCTGCTTCCTCTGTACAACTTATTCCTCACTTAAAGTAAAAGGCTCACTCTTGACATACATATTTAAATATTTTAAACCCCAATACTTTGTAACATTACATTCTACAAACGAAACAAACTCTTTCAGAAATCCTGAAAACATCAATGCAAATCAAACTTCAACATCTTGTGTACTGAAGTGCTTACACTGAGTAAATGCAAATTTTATAGTATAGTGTTTTAAACTATGACCAGCTGTGTTAAACCTCACTCATGCAGCTTCCACTGGGCAGCTCTTCAGCTACTCTGATCACAGCCAAAAGAATTTCAGAAAGAACAATCCTGCCTAGAAGGGTGAAACAAAATCTTTGCAAGCAGAACGGCTCTGAGAATGTCAAGTTAAGTTTTAGAGTCTTGTGCTGCAGAGAGCAATGCACAAAGTCATAAAGTTATGTAGAATTTTTTTTTAACGGGTAACTCTAACTCTGCAGTTGCACAATTAAGTTCCTGTAATTATTTCATAAAAGGGAACGGATGCAGTCATTTCTTAATCTGCCGTGGGCATGAAGAGTCCCCACCACATCTTACCTGTTTCATTGCTTGTTTTTTCAATGCTTCTTTCTGAAGACTTTCCCCAACAGATACCTACAAGTAGGAAACATTGCAGAAATAAAATTTATTACATTGACAGCTCATATTATTTTTCTACCCTTGTAACGAACAACTATACAACATCCCGTTACATAAGTCAGTCTCTCACTTCACTAGGATTTTTCTGTAAGCAAGGAAAAAGAATGAGCCTTTTCCATGAGCAAAGGTACTGCAGGACCTCAACATATAGATGTTTCGGGTTCTTTAAATGCAAATGGTGAAAAAAAAAAAAAAACTGCATAAAATGTCATGCCACTTCACCAAACAAGTAACCTCCGTCCAAGAAATGCTCAGAGACATAGAAGGTCTGTAAAAACTGCTGAGTTGCAACGCCTTCCTGCAGCCACTGCCAAAAAACAGGTAGGAAAGAGCTACCCACGCACTACGGCAAGGGTCAGTCCGCTGGTGCAAGAAGCTGACACATCAGCAAGCAAAACACCTGGCAAAGGCCAGCTAAAGCCAGTACTGAAACAAATTCCAAAGAGAAGGATGCTTGTAATATGTCTATTCACTTACAAACAGTACAATTCTCTCCGTTTCTGCCATTAAAAGAAAAAAAATCAAAAAACCCACGAAACTCACAGAAAACAAACCCGCCAAATCAACAGAAATTGGAATTATGCCCTCCTACAGATTCACATATCCAAAACATTTTAATATTCTTGGGAATTATGTTTGTGAATAAAGAAGGATAAACATCCTCAATTATTTTTAAAATTATATTTCTAACAGTCTGTGAAATACGAAGGTGCTATTCACACGTAGCAGTCACAAGCAGACATTCTAACTGACAATCACAAGAAAAAACTGTATTCATAGCAAAAAACAAATACCCCAAATTATTTGTCACTTATTTCAAGTTTGATCTGTATTAGTCCCACATTTTTAGAAACAATACTGATTCGATCAGCAGGTACTTCAAATGTTAAGGCCACATTTCTCAGGATGAACATGCTAGAAAATAGCAGCACTAATGTTCCCTACAAAAAAACATATCCACTACTGAAAACAAGCTTTCTAATCATACTGTCTTTTAGAAAAGGTTTGCATTTTATTTATTTTTGTCTTTTAATTAGTGTTGAACTAAACTGCATAGCTATCTTTTCTTAACCAATAGATAATATAATTTATTAAACAGATTCACTACAGATGACAGGAGTGGTACTCATGTTTATGTAATTAAGTATCTCTTAATCTTAAGAAGCAGAAATAGGAAGGAAAAAGCCCCTTGCACCTTGGCAGCTTCCCAAGTTTCGCAACTTTGACTAATACATGCTCTATATCACGTTTTTAAAAGACAGATTGTGCAATGAGGTCTTAATAAAATTTAAAAATAGAAACCAGTTAGCAGGGAGCTTGGCAGTGGGGACTAGTATTGTGTCATATAGCTTCTTCTAAAAAAATGCTATAAATTAATCCATATAAATATCTTTAGAGAAGTAAATACTTTAAACCAACAGAGGAATACACACCAGCATCACACAGAAGACCTAGACTTCCTGCTGGCTCTCAGGGAAGAAGATGGTGCCCTGCTTGACACAGCAAGGGTCAGCGCTGAAGGATTCCTTTACTAGATACTCTTACACTGGTTTTTTAGCCAAGCACCTGACCAGTAAGGAATCTCCCCTGCATTATGCCAGGAAGCAAGGGTTCTGTAAAAGACTAAACAGATTCTGCAGTTATATTTACAGAAGAACCTTTATTCCACCAAAATATTTGAAGTGCTCCTTAGAATGTTTTCCTTGTCTGCCCACATGAAATAAAGGTGTCGATCCACAAAGATTACATAAACACAAATGCAATATATAATCCTCGTTATCGTACATGTAACTGTACAGAAATCCACCTGTAATTTGTTTGTCTAGAGTGGCAGTAAGTTTACAAAAACCAAATACCTTCCCTAATGGTTTATGGTGGACAATTTCCTGTTGTGCTCTGAGCTCTGACAGATGAGAACTTCTCGTTCTTTTGTATTATCTGCTGCCCATTTATTAAAGGTCCTACAAGCTCAGCCATCTGTCTCATACTTTTTCTTTCCCTGCAGTCCAGTCAAACTATTCTTCTGAAGCACAAAGCTTATGGTCTCATATTTTCTAGAAGGAAGAAATGTTTTAACCCTATCCTGTGAAAAGACATAGATTCCATGCAAATCAAGAAACCCTTAGAAATGAGATTCCCCAGTCTACCAGTTCTATGAGGTCATGGAAGATAAGCTTGTACACAACCAAAAAACAAAATTACAAAAGAAATAATAGACATTACCCCAATCTACTAACGCTTCTCATTATTCTCTGCCATTTCTTATCTCCTTCAGTTAAAGAACTTTAAGTGCTACATTTCTGGTTTCTCTCAGCTACATTCCAGCTCAAGACAGAGCATGCAAACAGCTTTATACAAAACACCACTAGCAGTTTGATACAAAAAGCTCAATTCAAAGTTCAAATGCATATACCTAAAAAGACAATTCCACAAATGAGACAACTAAAATTTCATTTTCTTACAAATCAGTCTTCTCTGCCTTCCTACTATAATGTCCCAGTCTTCCCACATCTCGGGTCCCACGCTGGTTTCCCTCCGCATTTCCTGCTTCCTCCCATCTCTCCTAGACGAGGCCACCAGCCCTCAGCTTCCCGGCCAGCCCAACAGAGCAGAGAAGCATCTTGTCTTTCTCCTGATTGGGGCGCTAACGGGGTCTTTGCTCGGCAGCTAGAGACTCCAGCCTTGTTGAACTCACTTGAAATTGGCCAATATAGTCACAAACTTACTATGGGCAAATGTAGACAATGAATCATATAAAACTGTTTAGTATACCAGGAGAAGAGGATGGCAAATGATTTACCTGAAGGTGTCTAGTTTGAATACTCATGCTCTATTTATCACTCCGAGTTGCTTGTCTTTTGTCTCATGCATTCTTGGGCAAAAAAAGCCAGTTGTCAACATTTGGTTTTTAGAAGTAATTCCTCCTAAACTGCTGCTGCAAATGACAATTTCTGGAGCAAAGGGTGCAGCACCATTTAAGCATCCTCTCAGAAAATAACTCTTAGTCTGTGACTAGTATAATTTTCAGTATTGAAGCTGGTTTCTGGGCATTTACAACTTTAAATCTGAAGCTGAGAATGTCTTGTAAAAAATGTCACAACTATTTTAACAGATGCCTGGCTTGCTTTTCCCCACTGACTGCTATGAGAAGTAAGAGACCAACAAATTTTGACATAGTAGCTATTATTAATGAAGTATCTTGTATAGGCTGCATAGCCAGCCTCCTAAGGAAAAGCCTTTGTGGTTGCTACCAAAACCCCAAGCATGGTACTTACAGACAATGAAAGACATGAGTCCTTTTCTTTTTTAAAACCAAAAGACGCTTCTGCGCTAATATAACCTGTTATAAAAGCCTCACGAGGGGGCTTTGCTCTATAACGCTGCCCTTTTGAATTCTCTACGTGCTGCTTTGCAGCAGACACATAAAATAAATTACCTTTGTTTAAAGTGAAATACATTTTAAAGGGAAGTGAAATGCTTCAGTGACATCAGGCAGATTATATGTAGTTTGATTTTAATCTCTCACTACAACCATCTAGTTTTAACTGGATATGCAGAAAAACATTTGACCAAACAGCAAAAGGAGGATGATTTAGAGCTCTATTTGATCAGCAAGGAAAAGCAGCACAGTCAGCCAGCTCCCAAAAAGCAAAGCTTACACTGATACTGAGCTGGCCAGTCCAAGAGACTTCCCTGCTAAAGACTGAGATACAAACATGTTCAAAGCAAGGCTCATCTCACTGATTTCAGGTGAGACAAGTTGTGCCTCAGAATTACCTGCATCTCTACTGACTGCACAAGGCGCTCAGGGAACTCAAGTGTAGATATCTCCACGTGTTTCTACAGAACCTGCCCCAGGCTGGTGGCCCTACATGGCTGTGTCTCTGAGAGGCTGCGATCTGACTTTGCTCAATTCACTCTCCTCACATCAGATAAGGAATCTGAGACTGTGAGACGTTTGGATTCATGACACTTTGGTATTAAAATATCTGAAAATGAGGTACTTACACTCTCGTGTATGTGTATTTAGCAGCGAATTGTTAAGGCCTGCCCTCATAAAGACCTGTATTATCCAGCTCTAGCCTGCACATGGATGATCACTAAATGTACGAGACTCAAACCTTCACGGGGAAAAAAAACAAAATCAAGTCTGGCAACGGATTCATCTGAATTTATACACTATATGAGGCATGGCTTCTAGCAGAAGCTTAGGAGAAAGAACATCAAAAACAAGTCATGTAGTGAATTAGCTTTCCTTGGCATTCCCTCCTAGCTTCCAGAAACCAGGAGGCTAGGGACTTCCCGAACCGGAGGATGCATCTGCACCATTGTTTAACACCAAGAGCATCCCTTAATTTGACTAATCCATTTCTGAATCTGTTTATATTTCTAGCCATGCCACAATATCCTGTGGCAATGAATTCCACAATTTAATTATATATTGTCTGGAGAGAAACCCCAGCTTCCTTTTGTTTAGATTAAACAAGTTACTCGGTAATTCCACAGCATACCCTCCTGCTCGTATTATGAGAAATGGCAAAATCACTTCACTTTCTCTGAATCATTCCTGATTTTACAAACATCCTCTTGAGTTATTCCTCTCCACTTCCTCCTCCTCCTCAGTGACCCCGTTTCTAGGAGTCCCTATAGTCTGCTTAGTCTTATTTTGCATGAAAACTGTTGCATCAGCTCTGGTCCTCATCAACAGTCATTACTTGGCCAATCTTTTTGTTAGTCACACTGTATCCTTTGCAAAGTGAGTGGAAGGATCTGTAAGCAAAACCAAAAATCCGAGTCTGCAACAGGACAAAGTTTTCTGCTTGTCTTCACTTTCTTCCTTTGGACCTGTTTAAATACTCCCGTTATTTTTTAGATGATCACTAAAAACCCCACCAGACCAAGCTGACACATTCACAGAACTATCTACACTGACTCCACAATTTCTGTCCTGAATTTGGCAGTACAGTTATTTTTTCAGCTATGCTTTACATCTTGTAGCAACAAATCAGTTTAGAAAGGCTGGTAAGGTACAGGAACATGTGCTGGGTAATTCTGATACAATTGAGAACCAGAAATTTTATCTGCTGTGCCACAGAGATTTCCAACTCAATTCCAAAGACAAAATAGAACATGGAACAGCGAACTGGGAATACTGACAAGCCACCTCTGAAAACACAACGCATGAATAAGGGAATCATATTTTTTGAGAAAATGGATATATCACAAATAACAGTAAGCCAGAATGGAAAGTTATTTCTGATCTATTATAGTTTGTTGCTGTAACATCTACAAGAGGCTTTCCTACAAGTATCAACCTTCCCCCTGTTTTTTAGATAGCAACAACTCCTCATTATGAAGGCAAATAATCCAGAACTATACTGGTTAGAAGTAACTGTAAACACCTGGTTTATGTTCTCCCAGTCAGCACTGTATTTCAATAAAATTTCCATCCCCAATGTTCTGGTTCTTATGAACTAGTCAAAGATCATCAGAAACTAACATCCATTAGTGTACTTAGCCACAGCAAAAAACTCTTTCAGATTCCTTCAGCAAGGGTACAGGCAAAATCTTAATGAAATATGCATAGTAACACTCAAAAAAAGGGAGCAAAAGTTTGGTATCTAATATATAATCGCAGACCAAGTCAGGTGTGCAGATTTCCCAGCACAAACTTTATTAGAGTTCGGTTAAAAATACATAATCTCCAGACATTTGAGATGTAGTTGTGGCTGATAAGGTAGCAGACAGGAAATGAAACCCCTCCCAAATGCTGCTCCTTATCTCAAAAAGCTCTGAAATTATTACTGAACTAATAAAGTAATTTTGCTTTTTTTAAAAATGATCTTCTTTGATAAAGGCAGTTATGAGATTATTACTTTTTGCTGGGTATGTACCATACTGACAAGCATGACAACTTTTAAGAGTCTTTATAGCAGATTTTGGCAGTGAATCCATCAGCCTTTCCAGGAAGGAGGATACTTGATCTGTTTAGCTATGTTAGTACACAGCATCACACATCCTTCTTATTATCATTATTACTTATTATTTTGCTTTAATGTTTAGATATTAGGAGAAAATGGAGAGGTAAAAAAAATGCAAAATAGCCTCACGCTGAGGAAGGTTCCCAGTCCTGGCGCGTACTGTTTAATGGCAATAGATTAAAGCCAGCTCATTCCTGGGATCTGGAAAATGTGAGGTCAGCCTCTTAGCGTAGAGAAAGACACTAAACCCCAAAGTGACAGGGAAAGTCCTCTTGATATTGAGGACAGAGGATCCACTGTCATCTCCACCAGCTGTATTGAAAGGAAAGCCTCTTTTAGAGCCACGGTGCCAGCTATGAGCTCAGGTGGAGGGATGCAGCTCCGGAGGACAGCAGCTAAGTGAGGAAAGGGATGGGATTTAAGACACCTTCCTGTCCTCTCTGTTTCCTGTAAGCCCTCTAAGCTGCACTGAGGCGGTTTCATGTTGAGGATTGAGTGGATATCACTAGGGAGGCCTTCAGTCCTTTCAGGCACTGTATAAAGGGAGCTCCGACACCTCCAGCAGCAGCATTCCGGGTTCTATCAAACCAGGCACACAGGAATGCTAGATTCAGGCCTTCTGTGACACACAAATAACAGCTGCTAATTAATTAAAGAACATTCAAAACATTATAGTGTTTTGATCATAGGAGTCAGAAACTGCTAAAGAGTATTTGATGCGTTTTTAGCATTGTTTGTCTCAACCACACAAAAGAAAGGCATTGAATGAGGCTCTAGAGCAGTAAAAACATTTTTGTATCACAGTTTTTGTTTCTAAATTTCAACTGATTCTACATTTCAGCTTCTTAAATGTTAAAATTAAACTTTATGTATAACCACAATGTAGATTTTCTGGGTTTTGTGGAAAAAAAAGTTAAATATGCACATAATGACACTATGATCAGATTATCACAAATAATTCCAGATCATTAAAATCCACTAAATGGTAACATAATGCCCAGAAAACAACAGCCACGTGGAGAGTTCACCTCCACAATTCTGAATTTCTATTCTTTACTTGTAAACTATAAAGCTACTGACTTTAAACCCTTCAAAAATTCTCTTCTAGCAGTTGGGCTTCTGTAAGGTATCCAAACCAGCCTATACACCTCGCCAGTTCCCAGATGCTCCCCATACTCCTACCAGTACATCCCCAGGTGTAATTTCTATAGTGCACAGCTCCCTCTACTGGGGCAGGTGGAAAGCTGTGAGTTTTAAGGTAATCCTTAAAAAAAAAATAAAAATAAAGGAGACTATAGAAAAGAACGCAATCAACAGCCTGCAATATAGTCAAACGTCACAGAGTATCAACAAACTCTGCGATCACAGAAAAGCCATGTATTGTTCAACCTAATATCACAAGTATTGTGAGCACTTATATAACTACCAGTAATTATTGCCACTTGCCTTTTTTTTTTTTCTGTAGAACTTTTGGTTTGTACTGCTTTGCTTTTGTACTGTGAGTCTGAACATCATAAATCAGTTATATTCAATTTGGGTGGAATGAACTAAAGGATAAAATACACTTAACAACTACACTTTAAAGTTAGTATCTGAGACAATTGTTGATTATTACTGGTCTTCCTATTCGCAGACATATCTACCAGCGGTAGCCAACAAACTTCTTTAGGCACTAGATACTGTTAACTCTCGAAAACAGGTTGCCACATGAGGTGAAATTTTGTAAGAGCTGACAGAAAGTAACTAACAGTAAGTCATTACTTCGATGTAACTTGCACTGAAGAAAATACAGATATTTCATACCGAAATCCCAAAAGACAACACACGTCTTAGTGACACTCTCATAAGCTGATGCAGGCATTAAAGGTTGTAACAAATAATTTGCACAATATAGAACAAATTTCAGAATAAAATTGTTGAACTGACCTCTTCATCAGAGTCATCTGCAAACACTGAGAGTTTCTTCGAAACCAGATTTTTCTGTGGCCCTTTTTTGGGCATAATGAGCCCATATCTAGGGGAAAAAAAATGGAAGTTTTAACCATTACTTACAACACACCGCGTTCCAAACCAAAAACATACCATTCTTAGTTTCAGAAACAAAAGATCAGCATCAACATATCAAGTCTAGTCCCGAGCCACGCTGGCAGCGGCGCGCTCAGCTTTGCCATATGCTTGCCAGCTTCTCCCCTAGCTATTGCTGTCTACTTGCACGCAAAGTTTCTGGATGCAACAATCTTCCTAAATTAGGCCACAAATCCCTCTTGTCTAGAGTTCTCTAAGTGATTCCCCCCTGCCTCCCCACAGAGGAAATGACTACTGTCTAACTTGTAAAGATACCTGACACTATTCTGTAACTGTTTGCTGGGGTAACAAATTCACCTGTTTTGCACGGCAGTGTAAACAACCAACTCAGAGATACAGCTACAGTCAGTTTATGTCATGTAGAGATTAACTACACATACAGAACAGCCAACCTCTGTGCTCAGAAACACTTCCTATGTTTTCGGTAACCTCTAAATCAGGAATTTCTCCCCCACCTGCCCTTCCCTGAGTCCATCACTGAGTAAACTGTTGGACACAGCGCGTAGCGTTGTCCTGGAGACCTCCACGATGCCGTAGGTACTACATCACCACCCGCTGTGCTCTAAACCCGCCCACCAACAGCTCCCTCTGACCCGGCCGCGGGGAGCCGAGCTGCGAACGCCGGCCCCGCACCTCGGCCACGTCAGGCCGGTGCTCAGGGGTGGCAGGCGGCAGCTGCGCCACTGCGAAACCTGAGGGCGTGAAAACTACCCCCCGGCAACGCCGCAGCAGCCTCCGATGCCTTCCTACTGTTTTGGGATTTGTCTGTTGTTAATAAACACGGTTTTCAACCGAGGCCAGCACAGCAAGGCTACACGGCAGACACAGGCGGGCCGGGCCGGGCCGGGCCGGGCGAGCCCCCCTGCTGCGGCCCAGGCGCGGGGTTCTGTCAGAGCTCGCCCCGGCCCCGGCAGGGCCGCGCCTGCGCCCGCCCTCAGCAGCAGCCTCAAGCCCCCCCAGCCGCTGCCCCGAAGAGCGGGGCCCGGCCGCACCCTCGGCCCCGAGGAGCCCGGCGGCAGCGGGGCCCCGCAGCTCCCCCGTCACTCACTGCTTGCTCAACGCCGCCATCTTGTTCCGGCCCTTGCCGTCGCCGCCGCCAAGTAAAGCCGCCTGCCGTTCCGCGGCCGCAGATTCCTCGCGGCAGAGACGCCGCCGCGGAGGCTCCCGGCGCAGCGCGGCCCCGCTCCCGAAGGGAAGCGGAGAGGGCCGGGAGAGGGGGACAAGTTTTTTAACGGCGGGTGGCGAAAGTGCCGGCAGGAGGAGGGCTGTTGCGGGCGGCCCGCGTCTCCCTGAGGGGAGCCGAGCGGAGCCGAGCGAGGCCGAACGGAGCCGAACGAAACCGAGCGGAGCCGAACGGAACCGAGCGGAGCCGAGCCGAGGGCGGCGGCCGCTCGTCCCGCGGGCCCGGTGGCGGGAAAGGCCCCTGAGGCGGCCGCCCCACGGCAGCCGGTGGCCGCCGTTCCCCCGGGATGGGGCGTGAGGAGCCACCCTGCCGCCGGTAGTCATCGCTACCTGGAGACGTCGCTTGTTGCCGAGTACGAAAAGAGAGGCGTTTCATTTCCCACAATTTTATTAAAAAAGTGATTCTGCCAAAAGAACCGTTATTGGAAAGATGAAATCTTGCTGCTGACAGTGCACCTGGCTGTAATCTCAAGCTTCATCCCAATAAGAAAAGCCTTTTTTGTTATATTGAAAGTGGAGGGCTTTTCTGCAACACGTTCAGAACTTGACAAAATGCTGATTAACAACCTTTACTTAAAATTATTCCTAAAAAGCAATTTAGAGAGACTGAATCTTCAAATTTTTCGCTGTATATGAGCATTGTTAGTAGTCGTAAACTCATCCCTGCCTCTCTTTCCCATTAAAACAGAACAAACAAACAAAACCTTAAAAACCCCCTTTAATAGATTTTTTAAAATTCAGCAGTTAAACTACCAAAATTGTTTAATGTTTGTATTGGTTTTATCTTCATAATGGCTAACAGACATCCTACCATCTTCAACGACAAATATTTAGTGGCTATGCATAAAAAATAAAAGCAACCATTAATTTAATAAAAGGTGTCAAATACCAGATTCACTAAGGTTGGATGAGGAATTATGAGATTTAATTGGAGGCACACTAGAACTGGATGTGAGGAGCGGCTAAAGATGGGTTTTTTGGCTGCGTATGCTCCTTTTGATCTGTGCCAGTGACAGGCAGGCGTGCACCCAGTGGATAACAGAATCATAGAATCATTAAGGTTGAAAAGACCTTCGAGATCATCAAGTCCAACACTACCCTGACCACTAAAACATGTCCTAAAGTGCCATATCCACGTGTTTTTTGAACACCTCCAGGGATGGTGACTCCAGCGCTTTTCTGGGCAGCCTGTTCCAGTGTTTGACTGCTCTTTCAGCAAAGAAATTTTTGTTAATATCCAATCTAAACCTCCCCTGGGGCAACTTGAACCCATTTCCTCTCATCCTATTGCTAGTTACTTGGGAGAAGAGGCCACCTCTCTACAACCTCCTTTCAGAAGAGACGTTAACTCCAAAAGCCAAGTCAAAGCTGGTACAAGGCTAACAGAAGATTATCCTACCAGTGAGGCTCTCCCTGAGCCCAGTAATTCCACCCCAGAGAATGGTGGTGCATTACAGTGACAGTGACCGGGCAAGCACAGGAATGCCTTTTCATCAGAATTTATTTCGTATTGTGGTTGGTCCCCTGTGTACAAAGCATTCTGCTATATTTTAATGCTAAACATTTGATAATTAAAAATGTAATGAGAAAAGTGCTGTTTTTTCCAAGCTCAGATTTGATTTCAGAATTACTCTCCTTCAGAGCTCTTTTACTAAATGTTATTAAAGGTCCCCACAGAATCATACCATCAGAGGTTGCTCTGGCAATGGACTGTAGCTTGTTTTGTGCTCTGTTCTGTATCACAGCACACGTATATGGAACATAGGGGCATTATCTGATCTTCATTATAAAGGAATTTCTAAAATTGGGAGTTTTACCTGTATTCATTCCACTGACCTGACACTACTCTCTCAGACTCCACTCTGGGAAACCAACCTTTTGTGGCATAGCAGCAGTTTGCCAAAGCCGAATGCTTTCTAGTTACATCTGCGTCCCTAACTGGAAGGACACTGGATCCTCTAGGCCCGCTTCATTTTTTCCAGTGAACTGCAGTTTCATACGCATGAGGAGAACGCATGAAAAGGAGCTCTGACTGCATTAAGTGTTCACTGTTCATCAGTAGGCAGAGTATTGTTAATAAATACCCCCAGCTAAATTAACAAGTCTTGTCCACTTTTGATTTTTAACAGGCCTCTCATACTGGCTTTAGATCATCAAGGGAGAGATCTCAACAGTCATTTCTCTTGCAGAGATAATGCAAATAATAATAGCCTCTGGAGTGCTCTGGCACCAAAATAACCCACGTTCATTAAAGGAGAGAAAGACAGACGGAAAACCAGCTCCTGACTATGGCCAGTGAGTGTATTAAGTACCTGGCAGATGGTGTTTACAAAGAGGAGGGCTGACACTGTCCTCCCACAATCATGTTGCTGTTTGAGCTGGGTCAGTCCCTCGGGCAGGGCACAGAGGTCTGAAGTAGATTTACTTGCCAAAAGAACCATCATTCTTAATATGTCTTTACATATTACTTGCCAAAAGAACCATCATTCCTAATATGTTTATCTGGAAGTTTACAATGACATCACTTGTTCTGGTAGGTTTCAAAGCTGATCTGTTCCCCTTTCCTTAAGGCAGTGAATTTTGATTCTAAATTTAACAGGTTGACTTTTATTGACCAGAAAAAGACTGCAGATATTTAGGACCCCGTTATCTGTTGTTTAATCTGTGGTGAAATCAAAGTTAATTTCTGAAGTAAGGACCTTAAAAGCACTCAGTTGGAGGTTGCCACTGACACTGTTTCATTGCTGAGCGTGCCTGGTAATCTCACAATTAGCGGATGATATTTACCAGTGATGCAGTCCAGCAACAGCTCTGCTTGGACTTGCACAGATGCAGCAGTTGGATCAAAGCAATCAATCTTCTGAATCAAATTGTCATCAAGTTTCTGCAATGCAGAGAACAAAAAGAGTCAGGTGGTGGCCAAAAACTTAAGAGAGGGTTACAGAATGGAAGATGGCTAGGACAGGCATATAGGAAATCTGGAGGTAATGGATTATTTCACTGGCAATTCACCCTTGCCAAGTTCCACTATATCTTCTTGGAGGAGGAAGAACGGAAAACAAAGTCTCAACATTTTGAAGTCTCACCAGTTTACACTGATTCCAGTTCTCAGTCTTCTCTGAGCCCTTCCAGTTTGGATGGAAAAGCAACAGCACAGCCTTAACTATGTTATGTACCAGAGCTGGAGGTTCTACGTAGCTCCTTATTTCGGCAAAGCTCTCAGCGTCGAGTTTCTGGATACACTCACGCAGGGCTTGCAGCATGAACCGGTGGAACAAAATCCCTGCATGCCTCAAATTTGCCACATGTTCTGCCTCTGGAATCAAAAGCAAACCTTTCAAGAAGTTGGTCAGGAACATCTGCTACTCAAGAAATGTTATTGACTGAAAGGCCTCTTAATTATTAACTCTTCATCTCCTTGACTGATAGATTTGTATACGGCCCAAAAATCCTATGAAACTTTAAAAAAATGGGTACGTGCTTGAGAAGGAGACAAAACTTGCCTCAAGGGTAAGAGGCCCTGAGACCATGAATGGTTCAGGCATGCAGAAAATTATGTAACTGTGACATTCACAGTTTGATCTTGGGTGGGGCAGTTCTGAGGAGGACATGCTAGATCCCTGAAGGCAACAAAGCACCTTGCTTCACACCTTTGATTTCAGTGGGACTTGGCACAAAATAACCTGTGAACCAGAGTAAAGCTCTAAACATGCTGTTTAACTGTACTCTCCAAAGCACTTAGACTTGCTCGGGAGTGGTTCACATGTACCCACGGTTCGTATTTGTAGGAATGATACTTTAGATGTGGTTTCACTGAGATTCCTAATTTCACCCCTAAAAAAAAAAAAATCTATCTTGGCTCTGTATGCACGATACCCAGTCCATAGGTTGGTTCTGTTTTCTCTAAAGACATCTTCAGCAGCTCAGAGCAGGCAGCTTGGGCCTTCTTTAGCATTTTCTGCAGGTCTTTATATTCATGAGGTGGTAACTTCTGGTGGTGTCCGATGCTGATATCAAAGAGGCCAAGAGCTTGTCCTGACAGGTCACAGAGAGGTGCTGCAGTGTGGTATTGTCCCTAGACAGAGGTGCGAATGACCTCTGAACTGTCTGTGCACTGAAATAGGTAACCTCTGAAATAAGAATACAGAGGAAAATGTACTAGAATTTACCATTCCAGTTTCTTCTGGTAATTTCTTTAGTGTATTTTACTAAGATGCTACTCATCCTTTGTTGTTAAAACAGAGGTATTACATTACTAAATCATTGTTTGTTTCCTTGGACAGAAATATGCACAGCTTTAACTATCATTCAAGCCATATACAAAAAAATGGCATTGTGGAACACAATATTCCTTAGCCAGGGCAATTGCTGAAAATCATAAGAATTTTAAAAACCTTACTTTAAAAATAGTTTCCTGTTTATAACTGTGTTGACAGTTGTTCTTTAGAGTTTCATAAAAAGCAAAAACATCTGCTGGAACAGCAAATGGCTGTTCAACCAACAAGGATGATATGCTTAAAAGACACGTCTGTGAAGATCTTGGCAGTGGAAGGAAATAGATGGTTGAAGGAAATGAGACTAATATGGCCAGGAAAAAAGACAGATTATTCTACGAGCACAATAGTTCAGTGTAGGCTCTAATCCTGCAAACCTTTCACACAGATGTCAAGCTTGCTTGGCAGCCCAGCTGGTAAGCTTTAAGTCAGAAGTTAAGTTTTTGCAGGCCTAAACTCAAAGAGAAAATACTCCTCAGCCCTTCATAATCCAGTATCACATGCATACACACAAGAAGCCTTGACCGTGAGAGAGCTACAGCCAGACACTCTTGCAGGGTTCCATTACTGTGGGTTTTGTGTCGTGTGGATGATGCCTGGTGCAGGCTGGAGTCTAGGACCAGAGGTGACGAGTTGAATTGCTGGTGCTGGAGTCTACCTTAATAGGTTTTCTTTTCTGAGGAGAAGAACAGGAGAGCTTTTAATTTCTTTTTGTCCTGTATTATCTGTAGTAACCATCTTCCACAGAGTGTAGTCCCATGTCTGCCAGAGAGAAAAGGGAGGTTTAACTGCATCCAAGAAAGGAACAGCTGTTCTGAAGCTTGGAGAGGGAGAAAATGGTTTATTTCTTAAAGGAAACTCCTATGCACATTCAACTGCAATGGGATGGTTTAAAGACATCTCCCAACAATGCTTGGTTTTATTCCCAGAGTGTACTCATCAAGCTGCATGAAGAACATGCCCTGGACCTCCCTCAGCCAGACTATCTAATCCACCCCTACACTCCACGCTGAGGAACACCCACAGGCCAAGCAGAAGTTTCCCCTCTTTTCCCCAGTCCTCTCTCTCATGTCACGTGTGTGTCAGTGTGCCTTGACACGTGAAAAGCACAGAGGGGAGCAAATGACCTGGCTATCAGGCAGCTAACAAGGGAACAGTGCAGAGCCTGGAATGGCGACAGAAAGCTGCCAACATAAACCATGCTTATCAGAGGAAGCAGCTGAATTATGGCTACAGCAGATGTCATACAGACTTCGGGATGACACAGGATCAGCCCTAAATACTGCATACACGTTTCTTCTTCTTAACTCCCTTGTATATGAAATGACAAGCTTCCCAGGGCCCGAGAGAGCCTGCGGAACAACTGGAACATGACCTGCAGGGAGGGGGGCTGCCCTTGCAAGCTGGCTAATTGGGAAGCAGCCACTTCCTGGGTTGTATTTATCTCTTGGCTGCTGACATTAGTTCAGAATGAAGAGCTAATACATTAGCTAGGACATGCTTTTTTTGCCTACAAAATACCATACATTTGACATGCACAGAATCTCCACAGAAGAGCATTTCCCTTCGTGGAGGTCCCAGACAGCAAAGTTTTAGCAGGGACTTGCAGTGTTGGCTAACCTACAGATGGGTGGACGGATGGATGAGTGGGGGGCTTGCTCTATTAATTGCTATGCAGTTGTGAGGATTGAATTAGGAGAATATTCCCTTTGCCCATGGAGAAGGGAGCTATACTAGCAGCACTCTTGAATTGTTTTCCATGGGAGGATGAAAAGAATGCAGAGTGGCCTCCTTTGCAGAGGGAAACTTCCCCCTCCACCTTTGTAGCCCTTCTGTTGCACAGGCAGGCACAAGAATCTCAGGCAAGCTTCAGTTTTTATGATAAAATTGCTATCAGAGGCAGCTAGAAATGGCATGTCCTCAGTAAGGCAGCCTTTCAGCCCCTGACTATTACAGGCCTTTACTCTGCCTACCTCATCCGTGCCCGGCTCCACCAGGTACAGTGTAACAGCGTGGATGCTGGGTGCCCTGGGACACAACCAGTCCAGAGCAGTTACTGTCACTTGTCGAACATTTTCCAGTGTGCAGGTATGGTGGTAGGCTTTGCTGAACGCATGAGAAACTCCCTGTGAAAGCAGAAGCCTTCAAATGAGCCAGAGGGTTCCATACAATTTGGGGAAAAAAAAGCTGGGGAAATGTTTATGCAGCAAAATTAAGCAAAACGGTCGTAACAAGTTACTTTAATCGGAATTTTTAAAGCTGAAAACTGACTGTGAAATGGCCCTTATCAAACAGTACTCTAAGGCTCCAGAGTAGCCAGGTCCCAGCCAAGTCCTAAACTAGACAAAGCTGGTTTTAGTGTCAGTGGCCAAACTGACTGGTAACCTTGGCTTGCTGCGCTCCCTGCTGCCAGGACGATGCATCCACAGTGAGGATGAGTCTAAGCATCCCAAAGAAATCCGGATTGCTGTGGCTCATAATTATCTCCCCCATATAACAAGTAAGATTTCATGGCACTTTATGGAAACAAGCACAAATATGAGATTCAGATCCTGAGGAAATAAGAGGCACTATCTTTGGGCTTTGCACAGAAGTGCAATTAATTTACTAGTTAGGAGAAGCTTAACCAAATTATCAAAGAAGTGATACCTAATCAACTACAGACAAGATGCTAATCAGTCAGATATTGATAAGGTGTTCTGCTCACACCACTTGCACCATATACAGTGAAAAGGGGCCCACCGTTCTTTCTTAGTCATACATCTTATGTTTACTCAGAACAAACATGTAAAATTCACAGCTCTCCGAAGAGTGGTCTAACAAACTGAAGGCGCCCACCTGATAGAAGCTGATCTCATGGGACAGACAGACAGTTTTCTCATCCTGGGCCCAAAGAGTGTCAAGTCCTAGAATGCCAAAGACTCTCCAGTGAGCATCCTGCAACGGCAGTACCAGGAATGAACCTTTTCTCTCCTCCACTGGGCGGTCATAATTCCAGGAGTGGATATTTTTGTGGAGCTGAACTCTTGGAACATGGATTGGCTTTCCCTCTTCAACAGCTGCAAAGCTGAAAAATAAACTTATGAGGAGGTTTGTTAAGAGTAACAGAAAACCTTCAGTAAAGCAATAACTACAGCTTTGATCTCTCCGTCCTTTTTGGCATCAGAGAAGGAAGGTGTTCGCTCCTTACTCTGACCATACCCAGAAATACCACATTTACCACTTGCATCCCAAAGACAATGGAAATAAACAAGGCACTTTTCACCCTTAGGACATTTTAAAAACATCAACTAATAAATGTAATGAAAAGGAATACAGAAGCAAGCAGCAGTTACATGTAATAGGTTAGAAAAAGCAATATTTAAAGAAAGAGACAAATATGTCTAGCTTTCAGAAACAAGAAGTAAAGAGGCATGAAAGCGGTTTATAGTGTAAGCACTAGGGAAGGAAAGGCATTGTTCTCAAAAAATACCCCGTGGATATAAACTGGTGTAAGGGAATTAATTTTTAAAGAAGAAGATGTAGGCCCAATATAATAGACATTTGCTAAAAGATGAGATTTATTAGGCTGTGAGCTAATCTCCCCAAGGAAAGGAGTGAAATCCCAAACAGAGCACTTCTAAGTAGACCATGCAAAGTATAAGGGCATGTAGATGATAATTAATCATTCCTCAACAGTCCCCGAGGAGATTTCCTCTCTGGAGCACTCTATCAACCTCTGTTTGCACTGCCCCCCAAACACTGCCTGGTGCCCCTACATTCCAAATATTTTTGAGAAAAAGGCACAGTTATTTGCAGCTTTTCTTACCTTACTCCTTTCACGTCTCTGTACAGTATCTGGTTTAGAACATATGGAGCATCATCTGCAGTACATGCCACATAGTGTAGGAGAATCTGTCCGCGCTCTGGTGAGAGCTGGTTCTCTTCCAAAAGGGCAATATACGCACTGATCTTCTTGCTATCCCCATGAGCTTCTGCATCCTAGCAACCGAATGTTTCCCATTACATTATGTACATTAGCCATTGGCCATTACACTTATTTCATGTACTTAGCACTTGTCTCATATTTTGCTGAGATGCTGTTCTGGGTCACTGGTTTTGTACGTTATGCACCAAGGGCATGACATGTACGTGGCTATGCTGGGATCCCATCTGACTGGTACGCTCTGTTACAAGCAAAAACACTTGGTATTTTGATTGGCAAGGAAAATGGATTTCTTTTTTCCCTGCTGCTAATGGGGAGCATAAAAATATAAATAATATAAAAATAATCCCTAATTATAACCTGTGCCTAAGCAAAACTCTTTCCTGTCCAACAGGAGAATCCTTTGGAAAAAAATCAAACAAGTGCCAGAGTTGCTACATTTACAAACCTAAATATTGTAAGAACAGTTACTATGAGAGAAGTTTTGCTTTGATGAGGACAAACACCTAAAGCTGCAGCTGCAAGTTAAAAATTAAACTATAACTCCCCTAGAAATTAACCATCTTTGTCCCACACTGAGAGTGGCGTGTTTCATTTCAGAAGCTCTAAAACTCTCAAAAAGTGAGACCTAAGTCTCCATTTGATCCATTGTATGGGCAGATCTGCAGCTCTTTCTGTGTATAACCACGGCTCTCCTCAACATCAGCTAAGCACAGAGAAGCACAAGGCAACCAGCCTCAGCCCAGCTGCCCATGCTACCTGTGAGTTCCGCTCAAGCGCGCCAGGGGTTGAAGTCAGCGTCAAAATCCCAACACAAACGGCTCTTACGCTCCTTGGGATGCTTACCTGGGAAAGGGTCTTAAACACCGCTTTGAAAACCGGTTCTATGCTTGCTCCCCTGCTCTCAGCTGCTCGCTGGATATCGTGCAGCCATTTCCTCCTGGTTGAGCTTTGCAAGCGCTCCGTGGGACTTTGTTCCACGGTTGTGGTCAGAAACTCCACCAAGTTATCAATAGCTTCATCCTCATCACCAGTGAACTCAGAAGCAACTAACTCAAGGGAAGTCTGGAATGCCTTTGGGGACAGCTTCCCCGCTCTGCTCAGCTGTGGGCAACGGGAGCAAAGGTGTTTCTTTGCTAGTAGAAGAAACAGAAGATAAGACAGGAAGAGGCTATTTGAATAAAACATTCTGCTTTCCTTGGGCAAAATATGAATCAAGCCCTAAATCAGCTGTGGGTAGAGAGCTTCAGTCCATCATTCTGGCTGTCTTTGAGCTGTCTCCTAAATGTAAGTTGTCATCAGGACAGGTAATCTCCAGCTTCCT
Organism: Coracias cyanogaster; assembly: GCA_033124195.1. NCBI lineage: Eukaryota > Metazoa > Chordata > Aves > Coraciiformes > Coraciidae > Coracias > Coracias cyanogaster. The sequence goes on along the minus strand of JAVSBS010007082.1, from coordinate 32,396 downwards.
GACAGGATGCGCCTTTCCCTCTAGATACCTCCTTTCTCGCCACCGAGAAAGAAACCTGCAAGGCACTGCTCCTGTGCCCGCTTTGTACCTCTGCAACACACCTAAACAATAAGCATCCATGGAAAACAGGAAAGATACTGCAGTTATAAAAAATCAAAGGTAGCTTCATATCAGAACTAAATTTTATGGACACTGGGCTGGTGGGGCTGGGCTGCAGGTAGCATTCTGCATACAGTAATAGCTGTTGAATCCTTTAAATCGATTCCATTAAAAATGGAAAGGCCAGAGAGTACAGATTATTCCACAGGTCACCCCTACTCCTGGGTTTTCCATTATATACAGTATTTGCAGACATTGTACTTTTTCTTCTGAGACCTTCCGAAGTAACTCTCATTCTTAATTACCCCTCTTTAGATGCCTTTGATGAATTTTTGAAATAACATTCGCATTGTGCTAAATCTCATAAACAAAGCGCAACAAAACAGAAGTTCTGCTGAAGTCGTACGGAGGTGAGGACAACAGCGCTCCTCGGAGCCTTGGCATCCTAACAGAGCGAGCGTGAACATGTGCGTTTACCCCATCGGTCGCTATCCAGATGTCACTGGAATCGGCCGCCAGTCTCACAGCCGTGTTCTAGCCGTGTGCCAGCTCTTCCAAGCTCCCCCTCCAAGGCGCACAGAGCTCTGGGCTCACGGGGGTGCTCTTGCACAGCCTTTGGAAGCGGCGGGCGGGCTCCTGGCTTGGGAAAGCCGGGATGCACCGGGTGCTCTGCCCTGGCTGGGCTTGCCTGAGGATGCTCCCGGCAGTGCCTCTGCTGAGCGCTGCCATGACTAACGCTTTCATCATTTTTTTCTGCATCTTGATTGCGAATCCTGTTGGACCCGAAGAATTAAGAGAGGGATTCGTTAAGCTGCTTCTGAGTGGTGAGCTCAGCAAGCAAAGACAGAGAGGTAGAAGTGTGACTTTGCTGTTAGGGAGGGAGTATTCTGTGACCAACACATACAGTGGGCTACAAGGATCAGCGTCATAGAGAATGCTTTGATTTAATGATGTGCAGGAACAGGCAGAGAGCTGCCCTGATTGCCGCCCAGTGCACCAAGACACGGGTGTTGATGGGAACAGAGATTCTCCTCCTGTGCACACAGAAGCCAAGGGGCATTTTATCAGTGATTTTAGCTGTGGGAAGCAGCAATTACTAACTGGCCCCAGTCATGGTGGAGCCGACTGCTAATGCTGTCTTATCCTGCCCCTCATCTGAAGAACACTCAGTATCTTTTAATTTAATTTCTGATTCGCTGACAGAAGCGGGATGAAGAATTTTTCAATAGTGTAAAAATGTTTGAATTTTCAGCTTCACTTTCTCCTCTCTCTGAAAAAAATAGATGAAGAAATAAATACACATGGAGCTGCCCATAGGATGGAGTGCCTTCATCACTGAGCCACAGCATAATGAATTTTTTTCTCCATTATATCTGTACTGTTACACTTTTCATGCTGTGTTTTCACCCAAGAGGAGTACGATGTCTGTGAGCCCTTTGCCCAAACCTGCTTGTTCCACGATGTCTTTGAGAGATAACGTTGAAGCTGCTAGAAATAGGTTTTGTTGCTTGTAGGTGGTCTTGATTTTGCTATGCCATCTTTCTATTTATCTGTCCTTTAGTTTATGAACCCTTCATGGAAGCGACTACGTCCTTCCGTATTTCCGTAGTGTGTTCTGGTGTGCTTTGAATATAAGATAGCTGTGAACTGCCAGGTTCTTCTGGGGCTGCAGCCTGGGGACAATTAACAGTAGCACAGCGGAGCACTCCCCACCCCACCAGCTGCCTCAAGTGAGCAAAACAATAAAGAGGTTTTGGTTGTTGCCAAAATGAGCCATTTTCAGTAATGTGGCAGAACAAGCAACGCGAAGGTATGCATGGAGACGAATAAACCCATCCTCTCCACCCCAGCACACACGCAGACATGTTCTTAATTGCTTATACAGTATTTCAGAGCTCCTAATGTCCACACGTTGATACGTATGAGGCTGCCAGACAGGTCCAGGTGAAGGTGCAGCACTTCCCTCTGACCCAAGACTAGTCTGTCAAGGACCAAATTTGCTAAATTTATTCAGAGAAATGAACCAACAGGGAAGTGAGACTCAAAGTTGCTATCTAATCGATGAGAGCTGTGAAACACTGGATTATTAAAGACTCTTTGAGCCCCATAAGGAAAGCTGGTGTTCTCTCCTGACATGCACTCCTGCAGATAGCATAGTAAAATGTATCTATTAAAAATCACTGGATAACACAGACTAAACATGCAAAACATGTCCTCAGGCTTGACGTGCGTGTCTCACTGCCGTATCACAGGTACACATCACACGTTACAGCTGAAATAATTTTTCTACACATTACAATGTCATGGAAGCATTGAGCTACCTCTCTGACTGGGAATCTGCCACGGAGGAGTCTCACAAACAGGAGGGGATGGAGCTCGGTCTGGGTAACCGTTCCTATGCTTATGACCGCTTGGAAAAACAAAAAATGACTAATGCTTGCCAACAACTTCATTAGCACCATCATTGGGTGGTTCAAGGCCTACTGTGTTGACATTGCTCTCAGAGCAGAGCTGTTTCCTTACCCTTTCTCAAAGCCTCTGTTTCCATCCCTTCCTTGAATGTCTTTAGAACAGCATCCACCTCTTCCAGGTCCAGAAACCCAGATGCATTGTTGTCCCACTTTTCAAAAAGTGTCTCCAGAAGCAGTTTCCGTTGGGCCAAGCGGAAGATGCGGTGAACCTACAACAGAGGAACAGATAGTCCTTGATAATTCCTGGACACTGATGCTCAGTGTATGGAAATACACAAATATGGAAAATACTGTATTTTCTATGGGTCAGACCAAATCTGTACATACACAGCTCAGACCTGGACATAAATCATTAAACCTGGGAGATACTCGGAAACACTAAACACAACCGACAGTTCAGTTCTACCAGGCAGAATCAGCACTGCAGAGGGTGATTCCCCAGCGAACAAACAAAGCCCATGCTCAATCTAAGGTGAGATCAACTCAGGCAAGGGCAAGGTTCCCAGAATACAGATATCTTCCCAGCAGGAACTGACCACAACCTTGTTAGTAACACCCGAAGATGTGACAATTTGTATTTCCATACATTGTGATTTCACTGCTGCTGCCCTGAAGTGTGTGGGCTTCAAGCAAATGCAGGTACAATTTGTCCTTTAAACACAGCGTCTGCACAGCACACGGTGATAAATGGCTGCAGTGGAATTCTCTCAAAGGCCACAATACTGGCAGCATGTGTTGTGTTCAGCATGAGGACAGTAGAGCCGTCAGATCCAATATCTCATCCAAATTAGGTCAGCAGCACAGAGGGAAACTAGGAAGAGGTCTGAGGAAAATGCAGCTAGACAGGCTACTATGGACAGACCCACCACAAAATATTTCTGTACTTTGAAGTGATATGAGGCACCCTGATGCTGTACATGAGGATCTTGCTGAAGGGGAACAGATTTTTTTCAACACATGGCCAGAGCACCTTGTAACTTCAACACAAAGCAGCATGTGCACATTCACAAACAGCCATGCCCACAGCAAAACCAAACACACCTGTTTTCAAATCCTCCCCCAAACATCCACAACCTCATATGCAGATACCAGTGCAGTAGGTCAGAGATCAGGTTCTTGGCTATTATACAGGTGAATAAGCAGAATGGAATGTTTTGAGCTCTTTCACAATTAACTATCAACTGGCTGTCTCACGGAGTCCAGCTCTAGAAAAGACAGACAACCTCTTACAGGGTGGGTCTGTCATCACTTCTAGGGCTAGGGAGGAAGGATCCATGTGAAAACAATGGGCTAAACGGTCTCTTGACAAAACAGAGAATGCAAGGCTGCAAGTGAATAGCTTTGCCAGCAAGAGATTAAGTGTTGACTTTGTCAGTGTCTGTAGGCATTTGGTTGTTTTTTGTTTGGACATGGGATCAGCAAAACTTATCAATATTTACTTTTTCTAGTTGTTCTGTTGTTTCCTCTTCTGTCTGTTTGTATTCTTCTTTGATAAATGAAATAAGCCTCTTCACAGTAGGCAGGGAAATGTTTTCACCAACAAATGTCTCCATGAGCTGTACAAACTGTGGCAGGTTGAGGCAGCTTTCATCAAAGGCGCTCCTAGTAGAAGCCTGGTGGTTCTGAATCTCTGCCGTGATAGGACCTAAGTCTGAAAGGCAGAAAGCACAGCGTGTCATGGGGCAGCCAAACTCCACTCTAAAGCTGGCCCCGCGGCAGATACCAATGCAGTCCTGCATCCTGCACTTCCCATCCAGTGAAAGTGTGGCTGAATACAGACTGACTCCATGCTGACTAAGGGCCTTAATCTTCTTATACTCTCCTAATAGTATCTCTTCAGATTTATGCTCCAGTCTAGCATAGATGCTATCGTACATCCAGGCCAGATGACTGAATACAGGTGAGCTGAAATTACTGTTACACAGCAAGTGGCCTTCTGAGAGAAAGGCTGCACTGCTCTTGTCTTGAAGGCTGCTTCAGGAATTAGTGGTTATATCCTTGCCCAAACTTTCAGCTCACAGCAGTACTGGCATGTCTGCAGACGCTGCCAGCCTCTATGTGCCCAAGTGAACACACAACTTTACAACCAAATACCTGGAAATCTAGTGTTCTTACACGTCCGGTCCTCTGGAATTCTTGCTCCATAGCTGCTGTACCTGCAGCTTAGGTCATAAGTCAGAAGGTCACCTGATGAAAGACAAAATATACCTTGTAATCATATAAGCTTTTAAAAAAGACACCAGATGCAGCTTTCCTAAAAGCCTTTAAATACATATATCCAAGCTATAGTTTCTAAAGCAGATAAGAAGAGCTGACATGAGCAGTCACCTGACCATCGCACTTCAAACTCCTGGCTAGCTCCAGCTGGAGAATCCTGTCTGAGTGTGCTGGACCTGCAATTTTAAAAAGAAATGCTCTGTGAACCTGTTGTGCTGGTTCAGCCATCATTTTACACTGCCATCACACTGCCTGATCACACAGGCCAACGCTGAACTCAGCAACATCCCCTCAGAAATCTTCTTTCAGACAGTTCTGCCATAGGTTCCTGTGGGCCCAGCTCCTTTGCTGCCCACTGTGGTGCCAGCATCGCCTGCTGGACACAATGGACAGAGATGGCTCCTCAGTGGCCCTTCACATGGAAGGACACCACCCAGAGAGCTCTGCAAGATGTGACCAGCCCCAACAGAAACCACACCCAACAGGAAGCTCCTCCAACTATTTGGCTCCTGGTTAATATAATCCTGGCCTCGCCCACCAGCCCAAGCAGGACCACCTGGTGAGGGCAGAGCCACAGAGACACAGGTGGGCCAGGTTCTGCCTCTGGAACATGACGCCAATAGGAAAAACAAAACATTCTGCTGGGTTGTGACTCATTCACAGGTCAACTCCAGCTTGGGGCCCACAACTTAGGCCCAGGCACTTCAGAACTAGACCTTACTAGTCTGAGCACCCTGCTGACTAATATGTAAAATGTAGCTCTGGGTCTCTAGAGTTACCCTTGTTATCAGTAGTTATTTATTTTTACTGTCTGGAAGTACTGCTTCCTGAAGTTCACCTGGTGAATGTTACTTAAGTCCAACTACTAATATCCATTTTAGCAAGAGTAATAAGATAGATTCTTTTCCAAAACAGCTTTAAAACTATATTCACACTTCTTGTTTCCAGCCACCCTTTTCTCGAAGAGCATCATACCACCACTCCATCATTTCAGTGCGAACAGGGTGGGAATCTGCTCTGAAGATGGAAGTACTTCGTGCCTCAAACAATGCAGGATTCACATCCAGGGCCTGGCTGAATGACAGGTGAGTGCTGCATGCTGGAAGTTACCCGCAGAAAGCTGTAGGTACCAGTGGGCTGTACCATCAGCTTTACAGCCCTTTACATAATAAGTTTGTTGCTAAACTCCTCTGGCAACGTAGACCCAGTTCTTGCAGTGTTTTAAACAGAGAGACACAAGAGCATATTCACAGAGCTTGAGCAAGGAGGTTGGTCCTTAAATACCTCTTAGGAAACACACAGTTGCCCTACCTAGAACAAGGGCCTTTGTACACAATTAAGAAGTATGACATTCTTTTGGAAACACAGTGAGAGATTAAATAAAAGGTTCCTGCTATATGATCTTGTAATATATCTCCCTATGGGCAAACACAGTCTAAAAATTACTAAAAGTCATTTCTATATTTAACATGCTTAGGCTCCTCTCTTGTTACACTAATATTACAGAGTGAAACAGAACATAAAGTTTCTCCTTATTATAAAAATGGTTCTGCTTCAGAAAGTCCCCACTTGAATTAAAGGGTCTGCTCAGTGTCTTGAATACAGATCACCAGCAAAGTGACTCACCTGCCATCCTGTGAGAGAAAAACGCTCCAAAACGTTGGCAGAAAACACCGTGCTGAGAAGATAACAAAGCTTGTGGTGTTGTCTATTCAGAAATCACTCACATGCTTTCAATAGTTTTGAAATGGATTAAAAACAGACCTATCGTTAAACCAGTCCAAATGTATACATTGAAAAAGATCAAGGTCTGCCAGAAGAAAGGAGAATGCTTTACCTTTATCCTGGTCTTGCAGAAGTTCCTCATCCTGCAGTCTTGCCTCTGAGCTTGTCTGCTGGCCAAAGTGGCTGCCCTGCTGCCTAGAAAAACTCTCTTTTCTCACAGGAGTTTCTTTCACAGCCTCTGCAATTGGAAGATCCTGTTTTGAATCAATGACATCCATGTCTGCAACAGCTCTGTCTTATGAGGTCATGGTTGTAGCTTCAGGTGTCGGTCCTGAAATTGTGTTGGTTGTCTCTGTAATCCAGTTCTCCTCCTCCTGACTAACTTGCACTTCTGAGCCAGGTTCTCTGTCCAAGATACAACGATCTTCCCTATTTGTTTCTGTATCAGGCTTTCTACCCAGGCTAAATCCCTCTTCCTCCACCTGTTTTTCAGACCTAGGTTCTCCATCTCTACTGAGACTATACCCAGTAGAGGCTGATCCTTCGAAAGCTTCCTCCTGTCTGTCTGCACCTGCAGACTCAGTTTGTGTCTCAGTTCGGATGTCTTCATGGAAACTGGGTTTCTCACTAGCTTCAAAATCAGTGCTTTTCACTGCCGACATGCTGTTCTCACCTTCCTTTTTCAACTCAGCATCATTTGATTCTGCTGCTTGGTTTTCTTCCTTTGAAATTCCTCCAGTCTCAGCTTCACTCATGCCCATTTCTTCTAAAAGACCCACTCTGACATTAGGTCTCGTTCCATATGTGCCTTTTCTATTATCTTCTACAGATTCATGTGCTAAAACCTCTCCTTCAGAAATTTCTGTTGGAGACAAGACCAACTTTTCACTGAGATCCTCACAAACATCCTGGCCAAGGCCTCCCCATATATCTGCAAGCTCAATCTCTTGCAGCTCAATAATTGGCCCTAAAATAGAAAAAAATATTGATAAATTGATAATTTGCATTGGTTTTATGTTCTCTAGTATTGCTTAAGAAAATTTAAAGTAAAAGACAAAAGGTATTCCCGAGCAAATATGAACTATCAGAAAGTACCCTCTGCAAACATGCATCTCAGAAATGCTGAACTTCAGAAGGCGGCCTTGCCTGCAGAGAACTGCACTTGTTACTGTGGATTACACAATATTTCTTTTGAAATAATTATCATATTTCATAATTCTCCATACTAAGAAGGAAAGCTGTAATTTACCTTGCATTTGATCTTAGCAATTAATGTCTAATATCTTCAAAATATTTTACTTCCATGTAGATGATTCACTGTGTTTTTAATTTATCTTTCAATGTTCCTAGAGAAATTTTAGTGTGAACTCAAAATTTATTTCTAATATTGCCCAGTAAGAAAGGACAATTGTTTTGGGAAAAGTAGTCTTTTGTTGATCCTACTTCCAGAAAGGACTTCAGGATTTTGTAGGAAGGGAAGCTTTGGATGCTGAAGCATTTCAGAACACTGCATCCCAGTTTGCAAAACATGTTTGCAAATTATGGTGTACAGGTCACAGCATTCATCTGGCTCCTTTTTTAAGGCTCTGTCCATTTCTGGTAACACTTATAAAACATATATTAACTATACAACCTCATGTGACCTCCTAACGTTTTAACCACAGTTGAAAATCCCATATACTTACACTGTCTTGGGTTACAGAATCCCCTCCTGGCAATCACCGGGCTTCTGTCGTAGAAGTCTGTCAGCAGGGCAAGTATTTTTTGTCTACCTAAGACACCAACCTAGACAAAAAATTACAATTATTGTATTTTTTCTCTGGTTCTTTAGACTTGCATCAACATTTGCAGCACTACAAAGGCACCATTCGCTCAGAACTACCCGTGACTGAAAATTATCCCTTACCAGAATATCAGTATAGATTTCAAAGAAGTGAATTTATTTCATAGAGGCAAAAATTTCTTCTCTGGGCTTAGCTGGAACTCCTCATACATATCACTTTGCAGGGACATGTTCTTGCATATTCTTGACAAATTATAGTTAGATTATTTTAACCACTTCTGCCAAAGGAGTTCTTCATGTACACATCAAAACATCAACATTCACACTTTCAGGACAGACATTGATTGCCTGGCAGTACTATGAAGATTTTTCACATATATTATGGGCTGTGCTGTATTATGTTAGTGACAGCACATTGTAGTTTGGTTTAGTGCCCCATCATTTCCTATGAAGCATTATGCACTGGCAACTGCCTGCGAAAATAATTAGTCAAAAAATCTGAGCTATTATGACAACCTCTCTGATTTCCTTTAAAAATTCATACACATTTGACCACAGAGGTGAGAGAGGTATCCGCAGTTCCAGGGCAGAGGAACACACAGAGTTGATTATGTCCCTATTGCTCAGGGTGAATGTGTACACAGACAATAAACCCAGGAAAAGACAATGAAATGGGTCATTTCCAATCAGGAAATTGTGGGTTTGAAAAGTAAAGCAAATCTAAATGATTGCAAGTTTTCCATTTTATGATGAATTCCTGTTGTCACTATTTAAGTCCCACCACCGTTGTAATCTCCCTCCCATTAGTGAAATACAGTAGTTAATCAGAGAACAGATTTACTGAAGTTCATTATTTGTAGCAAGGAGCTTTCCAAGTGAATCACTGCTTTCCTTTTCACATTTTGCTCTTAAAGACTGCAAAATCTAAAATTCATCAAGTTTTTAATTCTTTGTGAACTTTTCCTATCCTTAGGATGAAGAAATAAAGGAAGTAGTTTGCTGCTCTTTTCTGGAAATGAGCTCAAGATGACTGTGTTGTTTATAATCTAAAACCATAATTAATGGCATCAATGTGTAGGAACAGAGGATTTGGAAAACAGCCGGGAGATACCCATCACTTAGTGGAGAAGTGCCTCCCGAGGAAGCTAATACTGGAAACTAAGTGAATAAATCACATTTTCTGTTACTGCAACACTCTTCCTCCACAGGGAATTGAAAGCTTTTTCCAAATTCTGAGAAAAGGATCAGAACTGAAATGTAACCTGTTGTCCAGTCCAGTTTTAGTGTTTCAGGCTCCTGTAACTTAATTACTGCTGGTAAAAAAAACACTGGAAATTACGGTTGAATTTCAACCATGTGTGGGTTTGGAACAACAAATGTCATCGCATAATTCCGTCCCTAAACATACAAGATGTAGGCCCTGATTCCCCGTATCTTCATCTACTTCACATTTATATATAAATATCCTGCACGCTCCCATGCAAACATTTCTTCATGCTGTTTTTTTTTCAGTTGAATTTATCCGTTCAGATTCTGCATCCATGTAGTAGATATACAAACACCGAACGTGCTTTTGAAGATGTTACCAGATCACTGCATAACATTTGGATTCTCCGCTCAGTATTTCCATTACACACACTTAATTTTCCCTTTACATTTCTTCAGCTGTTACTTGTCACAATCATCTGCTGGCTGCCTTGAAGCTGGCAGCACTAATGCAAAGCTTTGATTTATTAAAATGGTACATCAATGAATGAAGTGTTATTAAAAAAGAAAATAAAAATGTTATTTTGGGATTCAGCTGTGGTTTTGTCATGTTAAAGTAATATACTTGGAGGATTGAGATAACTCAGATTCTAGAAGACTTTGTGCTTTAGATTGAATAAATTTATTTTTAGACATTGTTAAAAATGGTAATTTCCTTTTCAGAAATTACTGAATATGAATTAGAGTTTAACATTTACAATTTATACAGATCGGCCTTTCTACCAGAGGCCTCTGTTATCTCAGGGCACTTTTCCTTAGGGCTTACCTTGGAAGGAACGTGCCACAGTAAAGCTGTCTACAGAAGAGAGGAGCATTACAACAGGAAAACCAGTTCCAAGGTCCTATACCCGGTTACACGACCTTTCTGGGTTCCTCCATTCGCTAGCAAATGTCACGTTTCTTTGTACTTCATGTCTGACTGGAGAGGCTGATGAAAGTGTCCTGCCCTTTGTACTGAGCCTTGTCAGCAGGACAGGTACAGCCCCTGCTGTAAATACCAGCAGGCCAGCGGTGTTTGTGCAGCCGCCTCAAACTTGTCTCCACTTTTAATGAGTGCCAGCTTTAGTGGTGAGAGAGTTGGAACAGGTTGACCTAATTTTCTTGTCACCTAGATATTGGCAGGTGATGATTCTCGGTTGTTTTCATCAATGTTCTGTGATCTATGAGTAACTCCTTTAGCAACACAGACTGAACTAGACCTGCCATTTAACCAGCGACAGGTCGGTGTTTAACCATTTGATTCTGGAAATGTGATGTGTGTGTCTGGAACAGCACAAGACGCTTGTTAGCAAGTGAGATGGGAAGAACAGATGCTCATGAAAGGTCAAGAGAAAGCAGACTGTGTTGTTGCTGTACTGCAAGAAAGGTACTCAGAAGTGTCTCTAACGTCGGAAGTCTGAAAACTAATCTCTGACTAAATTCAGTTACATTTAAAAATCCCAGGCTTAAAACATCCCTGAAAATTAATGCAGATTCTGTTATAATGTGTAAAATAAACTATATTTGATACACATGAGCACGGAGACACAGTAAGTTTAAAATTCACAAGCTCTTCTTGCCTTTTGGGGCATTAGAGCAGTGACTCAACTGTGTGCTGGTATTGTCTCGGAAAGTTTCTGCTTCGCTGTATAGTGCAGGCTGTTCTTGCTGAGCTGCCATCCTTCTGGATGCATGCATTTGAAATGATAATAACGATCATGTGGATACCTTCTAATTTGACTGTAATTTAAACACTGCTTTCTCAGCTCCCTGGCCCTAATTGCAGCGCACTGAGGCAGCCAGCCACACTCACCGTGCAGGCTGGAGTAACTGCCTGCTACCAAACACGTACGTTAGGAACAGAAACAACTGCATTGCTGTGCTTTGCAGAACCAACGCTCCAGGTAATGGATCGCATTCAACACGTGGAAGTCTTTGGGTCAGTTTGCATCGGTTATCTTCCCTGGGGGTACACTACAGCAGGACCTATTAGAGCTATGCAAAAGAAACCAGGTCAGGTTTAAGAGAACTGCATGGTCCACGCTACAGTTTAGTGAACCCAATTTGCAGAGCAAGGCTACCTCAGAGGCTAGAAAGCAACCGCGCTCGTGCTCTGATCATGTGTGTCTGGGCAGCAATGGCATTTGTGCTGATAGCTGCTCACTCTTGTTATGTTGTATTTTTGGCTCTTTGCCTCTGAGATTCCACTGGGATTAGTAGCGCGGAGATGGTGATTACTGCCACAGAAAGAATAGGAAGAGAGTCACATTAAAACATGAAAGGGAAAGAAGGGATCCTTTCAAAATGCATGGCAAAGACAGGACTCGGCTTTATATATCACTCTACCCAGGAGGATCCATCATAGCTCTTCTTGACAGAGCGGTAAGAAAATGAAATGTCTTCTAGCTGTGAAGCAGACACATTTCTCTCCTCATCCCTGGAACAGCAGCTCGCCTGCTATTCTCTGAAACACACCATTGGTGTTGAAACGTGCTCTGTAATTCCATTCTCTTCGAGGTAATGACATTAGCGTGACATTGTAGAGCACGGTTACTCTGGGTAGGCATGCTGTAAACATGACTAGAGGAGTGCTGGATGGAATATATCATTTACGTAGAGGAGAAAACTGTAATATTATGACAACTATTTGCTGTGTAGTAGCCAGCAACTGGCTAACTGAGGCTACTGATAACAAGTACCATACTTTTTGGATTAAGACCAAGTTTTTGGCAATAGCTTATGCCATTGATTCTTTAGATCCTACTATTTACTGGTTTTCTAATAAGTCGATCTCTTTTTTTTTTTTAATGGGGATGCAGGTGTATTCAGAGCGTGACAGATGGAGTTTAGAGCTGCTGAAAACCAATTTATAGCTTTTGAGTTCTGTTTCCAGCTCGGTAACTGACTTACTGCTTTTTAATTTCCTGTCCACAAACTGTGGCTGAAGTTCACAGTACTTTTCTCAGGGAGGTTGTTAAGAAAGATTATTTTGCATTTTAAATTTAAACTGTGAGATTTATTGATAGAAGCCCTAAAGGTATATAAATTAACGCAACATAATTAACGCAACACACGTTCCTATTGCAGTAATGTGCACATTTGTTAAGGTCAATCTCTATCACCTTATCTTTGCTAAAATACGGCTGAATAGACAAATTAGCATCCAAACATTCTGAAGGTGCTGTGGGGACAGGTAATAACCAGAAGTAGTAAAAATTATGGTTAATTTATTCTCCAGAATCATCAAATTTCAGCCTCAAGTCAGCACATTTCATTACTCAGTTTGTAATTAGCCATCAGCTTCCAGGCTGTTGGCTACTTCTGTGTCTAAGAACTCTGAATTTGAAGACAATGCAGCAGCTATTGTCCTCTAAAATAGTGCTGAGTAAGCACAAAGAGAGTATCCAGAGTCACAAAGAATATAAAGAAAGCAGTGACCCAGAGAAATACCAAACTGGAAGCATCACCATATTGAAATTAGGTTGAGAGCTGCTTTGCCTACCTTTCTATAATCACAATCCAGGAAGAGAACAGTAAACGTTTGCCTCCGCATATCACGTCTTATTGCTTCTCGGAAGCCATCAGCACACTGGCAAAGATGCTTCAGGATTTCTTGGAACATGTCATGTGAAAAATGTTCAGTGTAGGAATGGACATACTATGGAAAGAGAGAAAGCAGCGGGGAAGTGGTTAGCTTTCTTCAGGTATTTTTGTCTTTACTTGAATTCCTAAAAATCTATGGCATGCCATGAAATAGATAGGAGCTTGTAGTTTAATCTGCTAATATGATGCAGGCTTGGTGCATTGATGCTACACTGCCTACTTTGTCTTCTTTCAGAAGCAGGAATATTCTCCAAAGAAGCCTGGGACACGGCTGCACTGGGCACCGCACAAATGAATCCTGAACAATTCCCTTCTTGGCCCAGTGGCCACTTATCATGTTCAGCGGTGCAGAGCTGCTGGATCAGAATCCCTCCTGTGAAGTGTCATTGCTAATGCCAGGTTATCTCAGGGAGGACAGAAGTCCTCCATGGTTTTCTGCAGCATTAAGTATTCTTGACTTGACTCCCAAGGAGACATTTTGAGCCATTAATTTTTACAGAAGTGACAGTCACTCAACTCTAATGCCACAGAATGACCATTCCCCACGATTTCCGTGTTTGGAGAACCAGTCTGGATACAATAAAAAAAGGGAAAGAACCTTTAGAAAACGAGCCTGCTGTCATCTAAGTCCTCTGACACTGGGAATACTACTGACTCGAGATTTATTTTAAGTTCTAGCCTTGGAGACACTTTAACACTTTGGATTTATAGTCATGTGGTTTTTATGAGCAAAAGCAATATGGTTCTAAAAATGTGGTGTGCATGACATAAATAATAATGGCCACCACAACAAGCCACAATCCCAGAGTCTGTGCTGAATTATTATAGCAGGTTTCTGGAGCCAGCCACAGTAAGAGGGTGCACAGACAGTTAAAAGGAGGAATTTCCAAATCACAGATTGTTTCCCATTATCCCATTTTTAGAGTATGGATCCCCGACGTAAGTGCTAGGACATCTCAGGCTTGATGAAATGCCACACAGGCATTAACAAACTGAAAGATTAATATATGTTATTATTATTCATGTCCATATTGCATAATTTCTAAATAAATGGGACAAGTGGTGAAGAGAGGAAGAGCAGAGAAGCAGCAGCCAACGGCCTGAGGGGCGGCTGGTGGGAAAGAAGAACTCCTGCCGCAATGGGTGGGTTTTCTGCATTTCAGCATAAAAAGAGAGGATGTAAGTGGGCTGGAGAGAAGGTGGCAGATCTGGGGCTATGTGTATCTAATAGCTTTTCAGAGCTATTACAACTCGGAGCCCTGTGACAGATGAACCTTAAAGATGACAGCAGTTGGGAGGCGGCAGGTTGGACAAGCAGCTTGTTATTTTCTGTGTCATCTTGATGACAAATCCACAGCCTTGTGTATTAATACTGCTGTCTAACAGCTTCTCAGAAATTTTTTTAGAAGCGTATGTTCGGCTATGTGGGCAGGAGGAACAATCGTAGAGTCATAAGCTTTTCTTAGCTGATGTGTGTAAAGCGCTCTACTGTGTAAAGTCCTAAACACATAATAGGCACACATTTATTTATTATTAACCAAGAGATTTTGACACCCATCAGAAGAAACCTGGCACACCTCCTTCTTGCTATCCAGCGTGGGACCTCGCTGTAGCCTGTGAACACATTATCATCAATAATGATGGAGCTTTGCTGTTTGTTCCTACTGATCTCAGTAGAAATCGAGTAAGCCACATGCAATCACGGAAAATCATCTCACCTTTAAAGCCCGATTCTGACCCTACAGGTGCAATGGGAGCGTTTCCCTTGGTGTCAATAGCTTTGTGTCAGACTGCTGGGGGTTCTGCGTGTGAGATGGCAAAGCCTGCGAAATAAACTATTAAGGACTTGTCTCTGGGATTTAATTAATATAGAAGACCCCACAAGCTTGTCATGGAGGATGTAAAAATACAACAGCCACTGTTTTGCATGTCCAAAAAAAACCCCCAAACCAACAACGTGTGAGGTCTCTCTGCTGAGTTTCTAACAGCCTTTAACCCAAAGCTGCACTGAATTGAAGGAAGAAAAAAAAAAAGGGCACCATTTAATTTTAAGGTCCATTAAAAAGCAATGTTTTCCACATGTGCAAGGGCCTAGACCAGTGTGGGGAAAGATCAGCTCTCTTTCTGATTTTGGACGATGCAAACTGATGAACAAAGGTAAATTGGAGCTGTGGATTAGAAGCCGCCCTGTCCAGAGAGCAAGGCCTGTGATGATGGAGCAGTTTCCCAAGGGAAGTGATGAAAGCCTCATCATTTGATTCAATTAAAACCGGGCTGGAAAAAGCATCAGAGAATATATTCTGAGAACAATATTGTGCTGGCTGGTAAATCAGACATCTCGACAGTCCGTGTCTTTTGTAGTTCTGATCTCTGTTGTCATATCTTTAATTGAGTTAAAATAGAGAGTACACAAATTATTTTAAAACATTTTCCTAATGCTAATGGCGAATTAATTCATACAGTGCTTATACGCATAGCATAGGGGTTATGGATTGATGCTTCATTTCAGTGACAAGAGCAATTCTCTGGGCTCCCATTATCCACAATAGTTTTCTTTAATTAAAGACTGTTATTCTGAGGTTAAATTTAAAAATACCTAATTTCATGCTTAAAAAAGCCTTCAACAAGTTATCACAAAAATGCATCTTTGTGCAATATAGCAAACATGTGAGTCTCCTGAGAGTGAAGAAGGCACAAAAATCACACTTGGTTGCTTGAAATTAGTCTCAGCACAGCTGCTTTGTACTCTGCTTTTCATTACTGCAGCAGCACCCACCAGCACTGCTGCTGCTGAGGGTCTGGCATTATTTCTATTCTAAACAGCCCCTTTCACAGGTTTAATCACCCAGCCATAAAACTGAGTTCTGTCATAGGCAGAAATGGCCGGTAAAGTCTTGGCCTGGAGAGTTTAAAACCATCCTTCTGATGTTTCTCAGTGACACCTTTTGGTTTTAAAACTGCTTATTTTTCAGCCTCATTATGCTTCTCACACGTTTATGACACTTGTTGCAGTTTGGTTATGGTTCAGGTCAGTGAGTATTCAGGGAAAAAATGGTAAAGCTTCTCATCTCTGTTCATCACTTGTTAGGTTTTTCTAAGGTTAATATAATTTCATCAGAAATAACAATACTTTTGGGACAGTACTAATTACCTCAGGCTGGTGGTTATATGGAGACATTGACTCTCCCTCGAGCAGCCAATGCAGAATCCCAATCACTTGTGATTCAGGGCTTTGGCGTTCTAGAAGGGGACTGAGAAGGATGTCCTAAAAAACACTGCTTCGAGAGGAACTCCTCAGAAAGCGGCACAGGCTGCAGCTCTGAGAAGAGCAAAACACTTCCCTGTTTCTGGCCAGAATGGAAGCGTTGTGACAGCAGAGGATGGATACGGAGATGGAATACGAAATGTCCTGACACAACCAGTTACCTGGGATGCTGGAGAAGTAAAGCCCTTCACGTACTCATCTTAGCTGTCCCCAGGGAAATGCTACTTTGTGGTAGACATCATACTCTGAATCAGATGATGTTACTTCATTTCTCACCTCTGTGAATTCATCAATGTTTACTTTTGTTTCCAATGTGTCCACGATTTCCAGCCTTCTGTCACAGATTGCTAGCAAAAAATGAAGGGGTATTGGTTTAGAAAGCAAACAGTGGTGGTTTTCCACATTGTACACATTTCTTTGCACACTGTATGTTATATTAACTTTCTTCTCATGCTGGATTACCTTTCTTTGAGGCTATCCTATGCAGTAGCTGAAGCATGTGACTTTATAGAGGCTATTAATTCTGATTCTTACATATTTCTTTTGCTGAGAATCTGCACTTACCTATTCAGAACTGTATGGCCATATTTATTCTTGACATACGTTGGTACAATTTGCAGTGATTTTAATGATACTTACAACTATGTGAGGGAAGAAATTATTTTCGATTTAACAGATAAAACTGCCTTAAAATTTTGGGGACATGGATTCAGCTTTGCAAGAGTTGAATCTGAAAATCATAGTATTTTTCCTAAGAAGCTCTGTGTCAATACTTTTACTGATGATGATACTCAAAACTATCTCTTGGTTCGCTTCTGGGCTGCTACAATGGAACTGAGAAGATAAGACAAATGGCTACAGAGAATTCTGAATCAGGTCTTTGAGCACAAACATGCTGTTTCTGTTGGGTTTATTTTTCTGCTCTTTCTTCTACAATATATCAGGAGTAATGGGAAAATTCACCATGGAATGCATTTATTTCCTGTTGGTTAAGACATTTCTAAACTGTACATTATCTTTATTAAACTATAAAACAAAGCTTAATGTTCCATTAATGTATATTAAATGAAATACATTAAGAAATGGAGCCACACTATTAGTAAAATGTGACATAAAGCACCTCCAGCATCTGGAGAGAAGCATCTGGACAGAAACTTCCTGCTCAGTCTCACATCCCAGTATCGGTTCCCACTCGAGCCCCACAGCAGGAGCACAGGGCTGTGTTTGGCATTCACACGAGGTACTACCAATACAGGATGATTACTCAGAGGAACGATTCTGTAATATAGAAAGAGCTGAGCAAGGGCAAGCTCCAGACAGAGGTGACTCCAGCAGCAAGTAAAAATGCACTCTGGAGTTCCCTGCTTACCATCCCACCTTCCAGCAAAGGCAGATTTGTTATTATTGATGATTATTACAACGTACAGGGCTGGCAGCAGGCTGTGTGTTGCAACTTCAGTGTTCCTGGCTCCATCTATTCAATTATCATTACTTGGGGAAGTCAAGTGTAAGCTGTATAAAGTGGATAGGAATTATGGAAATCCCTTCTGTGTGGAGTGCTCTGGTACAGAGGCCCTTGTGTGTGTCCCTGGCATGCCTGGGACGCGCGAAGGGAACGGCGAGACAAGGTGGGCTATTTGGTGGAGTGTTAGGAAAGCTTCAGTATTTCCCCTGAAACCATGAAAGGTAACAACACTTGTCAGACTTCGGTTTTTTCGACATCACCTTTCTTCCATACCTCCCAGCATGCCAAGATGTCTATGGGATTTCCAAGACCTCCCATGAGACAAGGAACACTGCGTGATGGAGCAGATGGATGAGGTTGTTCCAGTGATTCTTAACAATTGTGGTAAGCACATGGCAATGTCTGGCTAGTGCAGGATGTAAGTGGAAAGGGCCTGCATCTAATCTTTCTATCTCTGAAAGACTGTTTAAACTTCTTTCCATGCTTTCCAAGATCATATTAATGAACCACATGGTGGTTCAGTCTATTTCCAATCTGCCTGAAGATTTGTGGCTCACATCCTAGCTGCTGTAACCACCCTTAGAGATTCTTTCTCTATTATCAAATCTATTTGCGGTTCGCTCACATTTTGCATCAGAATTCAGACCACAGAAATAGAACTACAGGAGACACATCGAAAAACTTACCTTTTCTCACATCCCTGGGAGCAGAAGCAATGACATCCAAAAAAGACCTCAGGGCACTCTGAACCTATAAATCAAGGTAACAGTCACAGGCCTGTTTCATGCAGACAACAACAGGCAATTCCTAAAACAAATCACCAGTCAGTGGAATAATCAGTCAGGTCGGCCAGCCATGCTTCCTACCACTCATAGGTGGGCCCAGTTAAATGTAGACCTTCTCTATGTTGTGCTCTGTGCAACCACAGGACAATTTCCTAGGGGCCTTGTAAGAAAGATAGTTGTACCAAGAGATGTATTACAATTACTGCAAATCTCATTTTTTACGAGCTGCAGTATCAGTTTGTATGTGTCACAGGGGCAGAAAGAAGATTTAATAGAGGCCACAGGAGAGGACGATTGGCTGTCTCGGACCTTTTTAAGGGGAATCCGAGGGATGACCAGCTACAGAGAAGGACATCCAGTGATATGTACCCAACAACCTCAGGAGTGTCTGAGCACCATACGGGGCATTTAGCTTCCCCGGACCTCTGTGGAGAATGCATCGTAATCCTCCCATGTGTTCACGGGGAACCGGGTCTTGGTGAAGCTAAGTGGTAGATAATGACCTGTACCCTGACCTTAAGGGATGTCAGAGCCATTACCCATCCTGGTGCTTCAGGCTGCCGGGGCAGGCGGCACTACCATAAACTTCCCTTTCCTCCTGTCTGGAACAATCACACCGGTGTGTTAACAAGGATCATCCCTAGTTACCAGTGCCACAGGTATTCTGCCCCTGACATCCACCGTCCGCTCTTTGAACTGAACTGCCAGCGCCTCCTTTCTCATCTCTTTCACCTGAGACTTCATATTTTCCACCTTCTCCCTTTCCTCATGTTTGTTCTTTGCCTCAGCCTTCATCTTGACCAGCCTGTAGGACATGGGAATATGGTTTAGAAAGATACCATCATAAACATATTTGAAATAGATTAAGCCTACCCTGAAGAACAAAAGGAATGGAAATAACTTCTTATTGAAATTTTTGTCCTTCTAGTACAAGCAGATTTTTTTTTCAAAATAAAAACTTGGTATCTGAGGGACAAAATGACTAGTGTGACTATTGGACTAGACATTGGTAATCTGTGTTTTCAGAGGCCAGCTCCAAGGAGGCTGAGTATTTATATTCTGACATATATCATCTAGTGTAACTATAATCACATTTATAATGGCATTAATAATTTATTGTGTAGATGTCCTTCAATTTCCTTTTTCAAGAGAGGTGCCTAATTTTGCAACACTTGATTTACCAACAAAATTGCATCAGCATGCATTTGTCTCAAGGCATAAATACCATTTCACATAAGCACTTCCCCGGCAAAGAACAACGTTCAATGAAATTTCTGAAGCAGTCTCACACAATAAAGTCCATACTGCCTTAGGACAGGGATGATACACCAGCCTCTCCCCATTTTGAACACAGAGAGTTTGTCAAGCTTGGACTAAAAGTACATCTCTTTCGTCTTCCTTCTGTTTCCTTTGTTTCTCTAATCACCCAGCCATGTTTTTCCCAATACTCCATTTCACACAACAAAAGAACTGAATAAAATTGATTCTGTAGAACTCATTTGCTTTGGTTTTGACTTTGTTCATTTATGAAATGGAAAAAAAACCTTTAGGAAGTTCAAAATGCTTAAATCCAAAGGATCAGTTCATATGAGGATAAGTAAGGGGAACTGCTCCTCTCCTGCACCTCAGAACACACTAGTCCAGAAACCATATTTTAACTAATAATTTCTGTTCCCTTCTTCCCCATGTTCCACTTACTGTGAAGATGGGCTGATCCTGCCACAGCTCTCTTCTGTTCCTATGGGGTCACCCTAGAAATTACAGAACAATTATATTTTCTGTAATGAATAGAAAGGCCTGTTAAACATGTTACAGCAACACACTTTGATCACAGCCAGTTTTATCACTAGGTACTTGTTCTTCACGGCCACTTATCACAGAGGTTTCTTAATGAATAACTGGGTTCCGTAATCAGTTGTGGGCACTGCACAAGTGCCTGCTGAGGCAGTGCAGGCTCTGGCACTTTGATAGTAGGGGAAGGGTAAAATAATTTATCTTCTGACTCCTTCACAGACACAGCAAAGAGGAGGTATGTAGCAGGTACCAAGCTCAATGGACTAATAGATTTTCCTCCAGTGTATGCTACAGACAGAAAGAGAAAACCAGAGCATGTCGAGCTGCAGCTCCTCCTCAGGAGAGGCCTGCAAGCTGAAAGCAGAGCTAAGGCCACACCGGGAGGTGCCAAGGTGCTCTGGTGATTAATTTGGGCAGTGCCCAGCACAGCTACATTTGTGTGCTGTGTCTGCACTGTGCTGCAGTTTTGTATTTATTCCTAGGGTCCTAAAACCCCAGGCAGCTGCATCCTCTGCCTGGTGCCGCTGATGTGGGACAAAACGTTTGCCCCTAGCCAATAACGGCAAAAGAGGTGATAACAGTACTGGGCACCCATTGCAAAGTGAGCTCGTTTCAGTAGCAGCCATTTCCAGAAAAGATGAGATGGCAGCGAGGGTGACTTCTCCCTGCAGAATGAAACATGTTTCTTCAGGAAGACAGCCGCCTAACTCCCACACGAGCCTGGGTGACTCAGGCGGAAGGACGCGCATCCCTGGACAAATCAAGTCTCTCTTTCAGGTATCAGTCCATTCGGATGAGGAATTTCTCCCATCTGTTCTCCTGCATGCCTAGACTCCCAGTCAGGTGGCAGTTACGGAGAGACGGAGGAAGCCTGAGAGAGCTCGCTGAGGACTGGTGAGCTTTAGATAAGAACCTGTGCTGAAATCCTGCCATTCCTGAAGGTAACGTCAAGGCTCCTGGGAGCTTCACTAGGGCCAGAATTTTACTCCTCATCTTTCTGGTGCTTATATGAGAGATTTTGAGCACAGACTGGCATTTCTGGGGTGTTCTCCTGTTTAGAAAGCCAGTGACTCACATTAGGAGGCTCCGTGCTACATGGTGTGAGTAAAATCCTCTGTGCTGCTGTGGTTTAAGGATCCTGTGCAAATCCCACAATACAGCCATCACAAATATGTAAATCCTGAGCTGCTGTGAATGCAAATCCCATGATACTACTACCAGCGGATAAGCAAAACCTGCTACAGCTACAGCTACATAAACCCCTGTGGCAGTGCTGTCTGTGGAGAGATTGATCTCTACAAGCCTTGACAATCGCTTCCTTTGCATCAGCTCTGATAGCTACAAATTGAGAACCTGTTTCCAAATGTAAACATGGACTTAATAGCCAAGGCCAAGATAACATGTCACTGGCAGCCAACACTTTGCATCCTACAGGAAAATCTGAACTCTCCAGAAATAAATTCTGATTCACAATGAAAACGAAGAATATTTTTAGCAGAAAACAACAACAACAAAACCCCAAACAAACAAAAACCCCAGGAAACTTTACATATTTTAATTCATTTTATTTTGCAAAATAAAAATGAGAGATGCTTCTGAACTTCCTCTATCCAGGTGTCCCTCTCTGAAGCAATACAGATGGTCAAAAAGTCCTGAAAACAGAGGTGTGGCAACATCCTAAACATCCCCCAGAACAATCTGTGCTTGAAGGAAAGCTCACTGAAAAAGATGTTTCCGCAAATAATTTGTCTCAGGCACTTAAAATATAAAATTTAAGATCTTTTACCAGCTCCAGTGGTACCGCTGTATGTCTGCTTATGATTTAAAACAAAAAAATGCTGACCACGATCAGTCAGTTGTAATTGTTGTTACCTGTGGAGAAAAAGGACTGTATGAAATTCACTCATCACACTGCTTTAGTTGCATTCACACAAGGCATGCTCCTATGAACTGTAATAGTATGTGGGCTAGAAACAGAGAGAGACAGAGACTCAGAGCAGTAGAGAGAGATTTAACATGTTATTTTATTCATTATAATACTGGGAACCTCAATTATATTCATTTGGAGTTTATGCATAAGACATGCCAACATTTTACTTCCCTAATTCCTGACACTGAAACCCTGAAACCAATTTTCAAGCTGTATGTTCTATTTATGCAAATACAAGAGACAGCCACTCAAATAGAAGCCATTATTTCACAACACAGATGTAGAATAAAGTGATCTAGTTGTGAATGAGTAATTTTGACATCATTCACAACCAGCTCTGGGTCATCTATAAACTCAAATGTTCACTTCTATATTTTTATGAATAGAGCACTGAAAATGAAAGCATTATTTTTCACCTAATGCACTCACATTCAAACTTTAGCATACTGCAAGATGCCATGGAATCCCCTTGCAATATTCATTCAATATTATACTAAAGCAAGCAGCCTAGAAAACACCCCAGAAATAAGCAAAATAATGAAATACAAAACTATTTCTACTTTAAAGGGAAAAATGGAAGAAAGCTTTGCTTTAAAGCAGAAAATTAATTGTCCTGAAAGGAAAGCCTAAGTAAAGATCTCAGGAGGAGTTTCTACAATATGCCAGGACAATATTCTTGTTGGCTTCATCAAGATAAATCATCCTAAGGTAGGAAAAAGGGTTTTCTTTTAAGGTTTGGAAGAATATAGAAGAAATGATCTAAAGAGTCCATAGACCTCTGATACTAGCACCTGTGCTAAAGAACTGCTGTCACTAACCTAGACCGGTTTGAAAGCAGCTTGCATTCGACATATGTAATTAGGATGGAGTCTAAACAGGAACAATAAACTTGTGAAGGGCAGAATATTGCCTTAGGAGTAACTAGTGTTTCCTTTTGTGTGACATGTCCTGGCGTTTGTCTTGCTTCTCAAGGTTTGAGGAGAGACAACCACCTCTCTGGCACTGCACTCCACGCGGTAGTTTGTTTGACACTTTGCCAGCCAGGCCACAGTCACACCATTCCTTTTGTCAAATAGAGCCCAAGACACCAGTTCTGGTCTTGCAACCAGCTACACTTTCAACTCTCTCACCTCTCTGATGTTGCACCTGGCATCTCAGCTTTTAGCTCCTCTGTGACCAACTTCATTCCTCTCAGGTATGGGCCTGGTTTTGTAGAAATTCCATACTGAGGGTTATGTCTCATCAGATATTCACCAAGAAAATTAATGGGGTTAAATTTGGTTGGTTCTTTGTCTGGTGCAAGCACATTCTTTCTTTCCACTTCCATTAGCAGTTTTTCCATTCCAGGGATTAATGTAGGAAGGAGTTTGTCGAGCAAATAGATGCGAGTATCTAGTGACTCTTTCTCTTCACTGAACCACTCTTTGAACAGCCACTCACAGGGTTCTCTCTTCTTTACCTTTTCTTCTTTTGCCTTTTGTGCATGAATTGTCTTCACCTTTGTCTCCTGCAGGCTCAGACACCTCTGCTGTACTTTTTCATAAAAACACTCTTTCCATGGAGCATAATTACTTAGACACGGCAGCTCATCCTTCTCCTGATCTCTCTTCATTTCTGTGGCAGTCTTATTCTTACTTCCAGGTCTGGCATGTTTTAGACGGGCAGTTTGGGCTGCTGCTTCTGGCTGAGCAGCCATGCTTCAATCACTGTGACACAGAACAAAAGCAGCCTGTTATATAATGCCAAAAGATGCAGCAGTGTCCTAGCAGATGACACAGAAGAAAGTCTATTGTTAGGAATTAACTAATATTCTTTTTCTGTGCTCCTTTTTTATTCTGTTACTGCTTCTTTGTACTCTTAAATAAATACAGCCCCTTTACTTCAAAGATGAGTAAATGATTTATAAAGATTAATTATGTATCACAACAGCCCTTGGAGACAGAGCAACTAAATAAGTGTGTTCCACTCTTACAAGAGACGAAACTGAGACACAGAACAGAAGTGAGTAATTCCAGGTCACTCAGAGACTCAGAAACCAAGCAGTGAGCAGTGCCTGGAAGTCCCCCAGTTCTAACCACTGGATTCCTCTTACCTCTAGTATAATTATTTCTGCTTAAGTTCCATTCCATGCCTTCAGGACACCCAGTGGGTATGAGACAAAGGAAGCAAGTAATGGAAAATACCAGATGCCTAGGAGGAGGATTTCTCTATGTGCTGCCTTCTGCTTCATTTTTTTTTGTAGCTGTGAAAAACAGTGAGGAAGCTTGTCCTGCCGACTACTTAATTTCAACTTTGGCAACTATTTTTTCCTTTGGACATGTTGTTAACAAGGACATGGGGGTATGGGTCAGCAGATCTCCTGCAGAACGGGAAACTCTATACCATGAACTCTGTAATTAAGCTGTTCACAAGCACTTTAACTTGTAGACGATTCTGTAAAAGACAGACCTACAGAGAGTTTACAATTTCCCAACCTCCCCAGTTTTCTTCTCAAAATGTTCACTCTGTGAACTATCAGGAAGAAACTAAGTTGCTCACAAGGCACAATTTGAAAACTATTGCTTTGTGTCTCCATACATCACTGCCCGGGAACACTGTAGTGGGACTTATACAGAATGGAGCAGAATGTTGCCTAACTACTTGATTCAAAGCATGAAAAACTATCAGCATGCTGCAAAACCCCAGCTCAGTGTTAAACAACAGCAAGGGAAGGGTGATATCAATAGCTATTAGCGAGCCTAACACCTTTCCAAATTAAAGAGGAAACTCCACTCTGAACTTGCTGCCACACTACTTTCAAGCTCTTATTTAAAGCTGCTTTTCACTAAGGCCTTTCAGTATCCACAGCAATACTATTGCTTTTGCTGTGTTTTGCTCCTCATGTTTAAGCATTTCTAGCTGTTCTGAGGAGAGTTCACCTTCCAGGAAATGCATAAACGTGATCTACAGCCCTTCTGGCACACAAATGTAATTACTAATATGTTGCCCTTCTGCTTCATAACCATTGAGCCCAAACACTGCCTGGATAGGTAGGATGCTTCACAGCACTAAATTTCTGTGTCTGATTTCTCAATGGGCTTGTTGGCATCTTCTGGTAATTTGTTTTCAAAGATGATTACCTGCTGGGGAGCGAGCGGGATTTATGGATCAAGCTGCCTGCCTGACCCACACTGAGGGTTTTCAGACGATAGCTGGTTTTGCCAGCGAAGGACATGAGCTGTAGAGGAGTTCAGATTTATAAAGGTAGAAAGGGAAACCTGTCAGCCCTGACAAATTTTTCCTTGCTTAGGTGAGTTTCTTTCAATAAGCTATAAAACCAGACTCTTTCTGGTTCAAAGCAGGGTGTTAAGCAAATGCTCTGGTCACAGTCCAAATCAGCTGGTTTTGCTGTGCCAAAATAAACAGTTTTAAATACTTCTGTTAGTTTTTAACATCTTTTATGAAACCGCTCTGCAGTTTCTGTGCAATGTTAAAATGACAACTGCTCTCTGCTTTATGAAGCGGCTGATTCTGAATGATGATGAATGTATTTTCTGCACTGCTCTCAACCATTTGTTAGGGTGATTTTAAGGGTTAGTAAATGTTTCTGAAGTACCGCTATGTCTCTGAACAAAATAAAACGAAACAAAAAACCAGCAAAGTGCAACAGTCCTATCGCAATTCCGTGCCATTCGCATAACCCCAAGAACGGAAGCAGAGCATAGAGAACGATGCCCACTGCTTTAAGGCAGGACAGATAAACGAGACTGAGGCAACAAAAGAACATACAAATAGCACATAACCGTTCAAATAAACAATAAGGGAGTGTTAGAATCAGGCCCTGAAACTTGGAATTTGCTGAGGATTACAGGGACACACCTCCAGTTTGTATGAGACACCATCGACTCATAAACTTCAGTGCCGATTTACATTAGTTGAGAACTTGGCCCATAATATAGAGAGCTCTCAAGGCCTGTGACTCCCAAGTGGAGGCTTGACTGTCCAAATATTAGTAAGCAGAGTGCACAGAGACAAGCTTTAGAAACACCCAGGAAATGTGAAATGTGATATAGTGTTTCCTGTGAGCCTTTGTTCAAGCTGAAGGCAAGATAAGCTTTTCATTATTTAGTAGGATGCCACTTTCATGGCTCCTTTTCTGGGAGAAAATTATTCTTGGTGGAATCCTTGCGGGTACAAAAACAGATTAGCTCTCCTTTTTTCTATACAAACCCCAAATCTGCTCATAAATTCGGTTTTAATGGTTTCATTCTGTTGGGAGATGTTGATGGGTGGGATAGGGCCAGGAAAGACAAGTTTGTCTAGGTAAATATTTTGGAGATGTCTGAGTTACGAAAGTCTTTTAAAAAACAGAGACCAATCTCTTTGACATTCTATCGCTCAGAAGTAGTTTTGCCTTTCCTTAACGTGCTTCAGAGTATGTTTGCCTCACTGATCACAAAGAGCCAAATACCTTTTTCATACATGATCCTATTTTCAATACAATAAAATTTTAAAAGACTTTCTCTTTTGCTTTCTGAAGCTTTGAAGAACCGTTTTTCTTACCTTTGGAGTAGGTATCAAAATAGCTCTTTTTCCTCCTGCTTTCAAAGTGGCTTTGCAAATGAACAGGAATTTAATATATGCCCATCTGTTCTCAACCATTAAAAATCTTGAAGTGAATTAGGGATTTCTCAGACCTGCTGTGGAGCCGGGCTGTGAGTTTTACTCCTCTGTGTGTTTGCAGTTGCTAAGCAATAATCCCAAAGGTTGCTATGTCTCTTCCACGACTCAGAATTGCTGTAGGTTGTCTTTTGGCTTTGGCAGCCCAACAGACTCTTCTGTACTGAACTTAGATCATTGCCTCACATGACCGAAAATAAAATAAAATTTAAAAGACTATGAATAGCAACAGACAACATTAAGGGCACAAATAGTCAGAGAGAGAATCCACAGGTGCCCAGCGACAGGTTTACCTTCAGATTCAAGGTTCATGAAGTCCAGAACTGTCTCAAATCCATTACAAGGTGAACTGAGGACTGTATAAACCAGATGTGAGAATCTGAGAGAGAAAAATAAATTAATTGCAAACTCAATTTAAACATTGTCAGGCTTTCTATTTTTGTAAAGAACTGTGTTGCTTTGAAGTGGCCTTGTAGGAAAGGCACGTACAGCACTAGTAAGGGGGGACTTTATAGTGCCCTTTTTTTCGACTGCCTTTAAACCTGAATCTAAAGGAATTTGATGAATCCCCTTTAATAATTTCTCCTATATTCTTGAAGAATAATATGCAACGCAGGCAAAGGAGAAGGGAAAAGACCATCTATGACGGTCATTCTGCACTCATTTATACAAATGTATGTCGGGCGCCTGTTCAGTGCAGGACTTCCAACTGAGAAATCTATGGCAACTTCTGCCAAGAAACAAGGTTTATCTAGTGCTGTTTCTTTCTTTGTATTTTGCACTGGAAGAGGCATGATCTTTGGATTGTCTACCTGCAGGAAAACTGAACCATAACTTTAGCTAGGGTATTTGTCACTGAACAGCTCCGCGATTCCCTACCCTCCAGCAGAGTATTAGTCTCCATTTTATAGGATGGCTGAGCTTGTTACAAAACTTGAAATAGAGGAGGTTTAATACAAATAACAGACTTTAAAAAAAATCTGATGCAGTTTCTGTCAGTCACATTTGTTCTCTAGTTTAGGAATGCTGGAGCTTTAAGTGTAGACTCAAAAATTTCATTCTCTGTCATCTTAATCAAGTCACTTGTTATTCCTTACAGCACCCACAACACCAAGGTAAATAATAATTAAATTGTAAAACTCTGGAACTGGAAATAGCTCTAAGTGACACGCACTCAGAGTCCCAACAGAAACCCAGCACATTTATGCTGCCTTAAGAAAATGGTTTTGTTCCTAAGACCTGCCATAGAAGTTAGAAAGTGTGTGAGCTGTGTACAGGGCTCTTACAAGGAGGAAATTTGCTCAGAAATTACAAAAACCGTGGTACTTTAGTGGGGAGTCAAAAGTCTGAATTCTTACTTTGTTTTTACACTCTTTTCTGGAAAGTACAGGATGCTGTACAAATTCCTGGTGTTTGTACCTGGCAACACTTATTTTCCTCTACCTACTCCTGTAAATATTTCAGAAAAAAATGGATGGTTGTAACTTCTATAGATACCTTTGGCCATCTGTCCTCTCCAAAAAAATGTTTCTGCTCTCAAATACCACTGGAATGCCAAGCTTACCAGTGTAGTACTCTGTTGTAGACACTAAAATACTGACTTGATTTTAGAATTCAATATTTGCTTGTAGAGAGAAAACAGCACAAAAACCCCCCACAGAACAGATATAGGTCAACTTCCATGTGAAAAGTATATTGTAATAAATGATAATTTCTTTGCTATTTGAAGAAAACGTGTATCAGAAGGAAATTGCAGTGTATTCAAGATGTGTTGAAGTATAGCATCAATTATGTCAATAAAATGAAGCAGAAAATTAGTGCAGAGGAATAATTTGAAATGAGGCTTTAAACTGGATGTGCACTTGTTCCTCAAAGCCATTTGCACATGATTAACTCCTGTTATCTCTTCTGCCAGGTGGGCTTGGTTTTTCCCCTTTGCAATTCAGAATTCTTTGCTATTATGATTAACTCACTTTTTTTTTCTTCTTTTTTTTTTCAGTATGAAACTTAAATTTTAAAAATACTGTCCCTTTTCTTTTTTAACCCCCAAACAAGAGCATAGAAATAGAACTTCGAAAGAGGGATCAAAAATGGCTCTATTTTTATTTTTCTGGAAGTGGAATCTTGTGGGTTAAGCAAACCTTTAATCGCACCCTATTTAACTTGGCTGTTATCCCTTAATGTTTTTGCTAAGCAAAGTGTATCCTTTTATTATGCTATCAAATACTTGCACTGTTGACAAAATAATGAGCGGAATATGTCATCACAGATGTTTTGCTGAAATTGCCTCTTCTATCTTTTCTTGTTTTTCTGTGTAAGATACATTTTGGGAGCCTTTTGCAGCTGATGCCAAGATTATGCAATAAAAGCCCTGACATGTAGTAATAATAAGTTGTGTTAGCCAGAGAAATGTTTGCAGTGTATTGAAGAAAACAGTCAGTTTTGGAAATGCGTGCAAAACTAGCTCATGAATAGCTTCACATCCTTTAAATGATACATCTGGACTGAAGCTGCAGGTGCTGACCACAGTGCTTTCAGCACAGGAAAGAGTAAGGCCATCGGCTCCAGGCTCTTTTTTGTGCCAGCCATGATGCTGTGACCACAGGCCACCCTCTAATTGCTCTTTTCAATCAGAATACATCTGCCTTATAGCTTCCACCTCCACATTTAAATTCTGCTACTAAAAAAACATTGCACATGCAAATTATACCTTCCTGATGCCTCGGAGAACCATCACAATCCATGCTTATTGCAATTAATAACTGATATGCTGGACCTTTAGCTAACTGTGAATAGCAACTCCATTATTTACTTGTGGTGTTTGCCACTCAAATACCTGGAAGAGCTACAGGATATAGGAAAATTACACAAAAGTCTATTTTGGAAGCTGCTTTAAATAATAATTTCTTGTTAGTAATCCCTGTTGCTCAAAATCCAGAATGAAACACTAGTCCCAGGGGAGGAACTGCTGGAATACTCTGGGAACTTGTAGTCTTCCACCTATCCTCTGCGTCCATACAGACCTATCTGAACAAGAGCTACACGCTTTGAGGCAGCTCTGTATTTGCAGGAATCCATTTGCATGAAACAAAACAGCAATCTAGGTATTATACTTTAGAGACAGGTGAAGAGCATTAAGATTCCTGTCATATGCTAGAGAAGAAAATAATTTCCCATCCTCAAACGTGACTCCTGCCTCCACCGAAAATCCTGGCAAAAGCCTTACAGCAGCACGGCCTCGTATTTGGCTACCACCTCAACACGGTGGTTGGTAACCACAGAAAATCTCTTTCTGCTAAGCTCTGCAATGATTTGTGTAACCAATAGGTAGCCCAGCACTTGAGTCCATCCTTCTCATATTCCCAAAACCTGCTCTGAGGGACTACCAAGTGATGCAGGATCGTTTTTACCTGCAAGAAAGAAATGCTTTGCCAGGAGCAAAGCACTTTTTCAGTCAGAAAAATGTATTATGAGAACAAACACATACTTGAGTAAAATATAACAAAAAGCATCTACAATGAATATGGCAGCAAACCTAAATAATATTTAAAATTATTGAAAACAGAATGGTTCCCATGTGCTCTATTTTATTGTTGATCCATTACATTTTTAGCTAATGTTTTATTTCTGTTATTTTCTGAACTGGGTACAAACTAAATTTAAAGGAGACTAATATGATCTGTAAAATATACTCTATGTCATTTAGTTATATAGCTGGAACAAGTAGCAAATATTGATAGGAAAGAAATTCTGTTGAAACTACAGATAGAGCCTTTTTCAGTAGCCACACCTAACAGCCTTACTGGTCTAGCTACATCATCTGAAAGTGTGAAAAAATCTGGTAACTGCAACTCAGAAGCACAGAGCAGTCCTTCTGCTCCTCAAACTTGCACCTTGCTTTATCTCTAAAGGCAAAAGGCTGCTCAGAAAACAGATACTTTCCACTTTTCCACTGGAAAGCTGTGAAATATTCAGAATTGGAGGGATACTAAATTAAAAGGGGCCTGGAATTAAATTTCTTGACCTCTGTGCCATAAACCAGAGTGCACTGCTAGCACACTTGCCATCAATATTGTGTTTCAAAATAACACGATGACTGTAAAAGGCAGGACAATGACTCAGTGGGTTTTGCTTACCCTCCCCATGTGCTCCGATCCCACTGGGGGTTCTTTCAGATCCTTTCATATCCAAGATCCTGGCTTGCTGTGCAGTGCACTCTGTGAGCTCAACTTTAGTCCAGCTTATGGAGCCTGTCCTTCATCCTTGCTCGTCCCCCAGGAGGCAAACTGCCTCATTAGTCTGCCTGACTTCACTGCAGTGAAGCCCAGCTACCAGAGCTGCCCTGCTAATTATTTTGACTGTAGGGCACTGGGGAGTAGCCCAAAGAGCTACCCTGTGGCTTTTCTGGTGCTTAGACTTACCGGGGCAAAAGAGTCCCGTATGGTCCTGTCAGTCTGAGGAGCAGATGAAAGCAACATGAACCATGTGCTGAAAAGGAGGGTTTGGGTTAATATATGCTCTTGACAAAGAAGAGTTTGCTCTGTTTAATATTTAGACTAGCTTCTGTTTATTATATGTAGTGTTGCCATTAGATACCCAAGACATTTCTTGATCCCAGTTACCTCCTTGCCCACCAATGTGGTAGCTCCAGGCCAAAAGCCCAAACCAAATGAAGCTCAATAGAATAGCATTTGGCGCCTTGTCTCAGAACCCAGACTGTCAAGCAGGATTTCATTCTGGGGATGTCTGAACACCTTACATGTCAAGTAGACTTATTAGACTAGTTTGTTGGTGTTTGGCCTTGTGTGAGGATGTATAAATAGGTGTTAAAAGTCATATAGACATCTTAGATGTGAGGGCTTGTGCACGCACGCATAAATAGGTGTTAAATGTCATGTGGAGATATTAGACCAGGTTTTTGGTGTTTGGGCTTGTTGCATGGATATATAAATAAGTGTTAAATGTCATGTAGGCTTCTTAGACTACTTTTTGGGGTTCAGGCTTGTGCATGGATGTACAAATAGGCGTTATATGCTGCTTTCACAGAATCATAGAACCGCTTAGGCTGGCACAGACCTTTAAGAGTGTTGCTCCCTGACTCCAGAAGCCTCAGCGAGGATCAAGGCCCGCTTCCCGCAGTCCAGCGCCATCCACACCGCCCCGGCTCCCAGCAGGACGCGACCCCCAAACCCCCATCACTTCTACAGGCCAGAGCGCGCTGCCGGGACACACGTTCAGGGCAGACCCGCTCTGTGGGGCTGAGGCCGGCGGGGCCCCGCCGCTGGGCCGCTCTCTCGCCGGCCAGGCCCGGGCGGGCGGCGGCAGAGGCCGGGCCGCCGGCGCGCGGGGGGTTAA
>JAVSBS010007081.1:0-21413 GCA_033124195.1 Coracias cyanogaster | reverse complement strand
ATGTTGCTGAGTTCAGCGTTGGCCTGTGTGATCAGGCAACTGATGGCAGCGTAAAATGATGATGGCTGAACCAGCACAAGTATCAGATGTTACTGCAAATTGGGTGAATTTTAATGATGAGATGAACACAATTTGCTACCAATTCTTGACTGGGACCATCTGGGGAAAGACAATATAAGCTGGCAAGTCTCATAACTGACTTTCTCTGTCTGATGGGTACCTATTATTCATTGCTAGGAATAGCAGCTTGGCACAGCATTCTCAATGGCCAGCACCACTTTAGGTACTGCAAAATGCTGTATAAGTGCTTGCTGCTCCCAGGTTTCCACAGGTTTTTAGAAGTGGTCAGGTAAAGTGTGTACGTGCATAGCAGCCTTCATGTTTTACAGCTGGAAAAACAGGCATACAGAACTGAACTAACTTGCTTGAGACCACTCAGCAGGCTGTTCACTAACCCAGGAAGAGAACCACCATTTCTGGAGCTCCAGACAGGTTCTTGCTTTGCTAGTACTGGCAGCTGCTGTGCAAGGTCTTCCTCATCCCACTGTGTAGTACGTAAAATGCAATGACAGTAATGTTTGCTTTGAAATGTTTGGCATGTGTAGTCATTGACAGGGCTGGTGAGATAAATCAGGCTGCATTTAGGTTTTGTGTTGTGTACAGTTCTACTACCTGATAGCTTTAGTAATTTGCACATGAAGATGACTTACACTTTTCTCCACCCCTGCTTTTGACCCTTTGATAAAATGTATAATCTATACATACCACAGTCATTTTTCAGCTCATACTCTCTGTCCTCTCCCCATAGGCAGCAGTGGGAAGGCTGATGATAAATCAAAGGTTTCTTCTTGCTGGCTGCTTCTTTCCACTGCTGTGCAAACATGCTGCAGTCAGCAGCTGGCTGGGAGGCCCACGGGTGTGCACAGTATCCTCATAGTTTCTTGAGTTTACATTTGTGTTATCTTTGGGGTCTCTTTAGATCCTGGAAGACAGAAAGAGGCCCAGTCTTTCCCAAGAGAGAGGATCTTCCTACAGGTGGACAGAAGGTGAAGTTCCTAAGTGACCCGGTCTCTCTCTACCACCAGCCAGCCCTTCTTAAGACCTCGAGCCTTCCCATCACCTTCCCCATTACTTTTTTTCTTTACTCTTCACTGCAGCTGTGAGTTTCTATTTTCTTCAGTTTCCCCCTAAACACATCATCATTCTTAGTTTCCCTCACTTCCCCGCAAATGTTCATACATGTAATTTTTTTCACTTTAAAAATCAGTTTGAGTATGCCACATTTATCTGCTGTGTTCAGGGTACATTTCCCCCAGAGAGAATGTATTTTTTTTCTAAAGGACAGCTAGATTTTTACAAGATGCAATAGTTCTCTTGAGATTTCTCCTGTCAACATAGTATGAATTGACCTGGCAAGCATGCAGCGCAGCCTCAATAACCATAACATACCTACTTGACATCCTAGACAACTAGAAACAACCCTGATGAGCTGATCTACACAAATAACACAGAATTAATCTGCCAAACCCAGCTCATAATACCCAAACAATTAGAGTTCAAGGATTGTTTCCTCAGAGATCAGGTAGTCTTGAGAGGTCCAACTTGGGCTGGTTGCTGGCAGGAGGACATGCCAGGAAGATAAAAATGCAGTCTGCAGCTCTGAGACTCATGAACAGAGGCTCTTTATCTGATTTGCCAGGCCAGGTCTGCTGTCCGATAGCCTGTCACAAGTACATCCTGCTTGCTGCATGTGACCAAAGCTCCTTTTCTCAGCCTCCCACTTGCAGGATGGTGCCTTTCTGTCTGTTCAGTGATAGCTCAGTGATTAGCTCTAGGCTTCTAACCTGGTTGTTTCCTAGGTGATTTAAGGTAAGAGTTCACACCACACCTTTGAGAGGGTCTTATGGTTTATATTCATTTTTTAATTCATTACCAGGTACCAGATTGGTTCAGCAAGGCCTGCTTCCCCTCAGGTACCATGGCAGAGTTAGTAAGTGCCTTCCCTAAAGCACTGAGTCATATATTCTAGGACAAAAAGAAAAAAGTATTATGCAGACCCCGTAAGCACCAACCACATTGTTTATGCTCTTCAGCATCTACAGATCCCAAAACTGGCAAGGTCTGTTCACATCTGCAGGATGATGCTCTGTACCATTTGTATCATTTTCCTTTCTCAATTTCTCAGTCTCCTTCACCAGTTTAATGATAAGGGACTTCCCTTTTCAGGGAAAGGTTCCCTAAATTTACTTACCCATATGTCAGTTTAGCTAATTACTATTCCACTTTCCTGTAGCGTAAATCACAGATAAGATTCTGTTTGCTTTAATATGTATCTATATCTTCTGCCATACATTGGTAAAATAATCTCTTAGTTTGGGGACATAAAATATAGATACATGTTAAATCAAAATGAATCTTATCTGTGATCTACTGTCCTGAGGGACAGCTATTAAAACTGACTTCCAAGGGGAAAGATTCTAGTTCTTTTATGAGACCCCCAAATACGTACATCGGGCAGGGGAGATGGATACATCTAAAAGCCAGACACAGGTGAGAGAAAAGTATCGGCTCATTTGCTCTCCATACCCTGGGCCCTAAAATTGCTGCTTCCAGTGTCACATCCCTTTGTTATACTCCTCCCGACCTGTGCCACCTATTTCTTTGGCCTTCCCCCATAGTCCCCATCCATAGTCCTTATTTCTGCCAAATTACAGCCCTTTTTCCCCTCACTGAAGGAAGCAGTTCTCTCATAATGCCATATTATTCTGCTGCTTTTCTACCACACATCCGTCTACATCCATTTATTTGATTAATTTCAAAATTATTTCCAATGTCCTTTGACCTTTTGTGCTGAAACTACATTTTCCTTGCATAAATGAAAACAAGTATCCCAAAGGCTTTAATATGGAGTTAAACTGCAGAGTTTTCTCCCTTTTTGGCCAAGTGTAGAATTTCAAATTTATAATAATAGAGATTGAATTCAACAGCAGCCCTATGATTTCTTGCTGCATCTAAGTTAACATCCATAAAGAGAAAATGGCAACTCAAGTGCCATTGCTTTGCCCACACAGGTAACTGTGATCAACTAACTATGCCTGTGCAGAATGAAACTCCTATTTTCAAGACTTTTCTTTTTCATTCTTTATCTTTCAAGAATGAATTTTTATTTCTTTTATTTTTCTGACTACCATGCTGTTTGGGCTAAATGTTGACACTCTAGAGAGCCATAGCTGGGTAGACAAGAATGAACAAGTAACATATTCATTGAAATTTCTGCCTTCAGGAAGTGTTGAGGTGAAGGGGGGGGTCAGGCAAAAACCCCTAGTTCTGGTGACCCCCATCTGGATCACATAGTCACCATTCTTTGTAATCTCATGAAACGTGCCAGATTTGATGGCAACAGCAGCATATTTCAGAGCATTCAGAGAAGGCAGCCTTCCAACAAGAAGATGCTTTCCCTTCACTGCCCCAGAAGTACATGCAGTGTGAGAGCAACCTCCACACCCAAATATCCCTGAGATTAAACAGAAACTGCTGTAGAGGCAACACAGCCTGGTTTTATTCCTTTTCCCTGTGGTAGCACTGAAGAGTTAACCTGTATTGCTATTATAACTGATTACTTGAATTCTTCCAAACAACTGCTGCATTTTTATATCGTTTTTAACACAAACATGCCTCACTTTTCAAATTCTTTAGGAACACAATGTGAAGATGTGGGGGGAAGGGTAAAAGCAAAAGCCTTGCAGTCTTGATCCAATGCCAGCTTACTCACAGTTTTCTTAGGAAGGGCTTTGCTTACTTTTAACATTACTGAGATGGTTACGTGGGCTGAGCCCTGAGTAAGGGGAAGGCAGTGCTTTCCCTCTGGGAAGACATAAGATATTGAAGAAAGTGAAGGAGCAGAAAGCCAATACTTGATGACCAAAGGAAGGAGCTCTTTGCTCACTTAGAAACCTTTCTCCATATTGCCTTCCTCAGTTTCAGCCAGCTTCCCTGACCTCACCTTTTAAGGACCTCTAGCAAGTCTCCACCCTTCCTTAATTTTCTACTTCAAAGTGCCTTTCATGCCAGAAATGCAAGGAACATGTTTTACACATCGACTAGCAACCAGGAGAACATTCAGTAGCTTTTTGGTTCTCTTCTGTAGAGCATTAACACCACCTAGACAAAGAAATGATGAGGAAATAAGAGAGGAAAAGTTAAAAAACTACATGACTAGTATTAAAAATGATTAAATGCAACATGTGCATGTGTGATACAGAAGAGCTGGAGTTACCGTGGCAGATGTTTGAAGTGTACACATACAGCTTTAAGTACACATACGCACATAATTTAAAGCAAAGGTCCAAGTAAGTGAGTAGTAGAGGTAGCCCAGTGCCAAGGCCATGTAGGGAATAGTCTGAGTTCCCTCTGGTGGCTTTGTTTGGCATTTTACAGAGGTGGCCCTGAAAGGACCCCTCTGGAGAGCAGCAGCCCATCACTCCATATGAGAGCCTTGCCCAGAACCCATGCTTGTATTAGGTAGCTGGAGGGTACAATCACTGAGTAATTCCTGTTGAGGGTCTAATTGCAAGTTAATTTTCAGTTACGTAAACAGATTAAACCAATCCTTCCCTGTATTTATTTTTCATTAATTCACATGCAGACGCAACCACCCTTAAAAATTCCCTATCTGCTTTACTCTGCTGCTTCATTGAGTTGATGTCCACTGCTAATACCTGCTGTTGCTAATGCCTGCGTTAGGCAGAGGCTTTGTGAGATCCCAGTGAGTCAGAATAATCTATGGGATGTCGTCAGGCAGTTTTGGGAAAGACTGTGCAGATGGAAAGCACAGACAGCAGCAGCTGGATCTGTATTTGTGGCTCAATGTAATACATTTATCTTAAGTAAACATCAGACAGTAATTTATTGCGTCAAAATATTGTTGAATTATTGTTCTACTGTTGCGTTAGAACACTGAAAAGATAAAAAAAAAAAAGAAAGAATAGATGAAAACAAACAAAAAAAATTAATGTTTTTCATTTTTCTTCAGCTCATGTTGTGCCCAAAAAAGCAGCTGGAAAACTAAGACAAAATACATTAGGCAGAAGATCTCTATTTCTAAAAGAAAACATCCGGTGCACTTTTGGCAGATAGTGTATTTTGTAAAACACAAACTTATGACATATTAATTACTTTGTCCCTAGGGTTTAAAAATATAGAACATCATATTTCCTACTGTGAACTTACAAACTTTGGAGGAACTTGCAGTAATTAGGAGTAAAGCTGTTACATTGTTGCTCTCTATCCTGTGTTCCTATCATAGGATACCCAGTGTAGAACATGCCTAAAAGTTAGACACCTTTGTCTAAAGTCAGCCTCAACTTAGCAGTCAGCAAACAGAAAGGGGCATGTCTATTTCTGGCAACTACTTTTACAGGTTTGGAGGAAATTATAAATAATTATGTTTGTCTAGGCTGGTACCTGTCACTGTCAGTACTAACGTGTAACTAACAGCGTAGAGGAGACAGGTATCAGATCATTTACCACCAAAGAAATCTCCTCTAAGCTCTTAGAGAGTGGTATAAAATCTGATGCTTTTTCATCTGTCCTTCACACTCTTCTTCTTTTAAAGTATTTAGTAATATTAAGTGTATTATATATATATAAAATAATGATTAATTATAGTGTTCATAAATATAAATAAATTGCAATACTTTTCAGCCCTGCTGGATTTTAGCTTCAGTGATATTTTCCAGCAGTCTATTTTCCATAGACTAGATGACTATTAAGTGACAAATTCATTTTTAAGAAATTTAGCTGCTACGTGTATGTATGGGCAGCCTATATGGCATAAAGAAGGTCATGACTCAATTTGGAAAAATATTTAAGAATTAGTCCTCTCAAAGTCCCTTTTTAATTAAAAGTATCCTATTTGTTGAAATCAGGTTATTTTTAACATACCATCTCCTCTATATGGGGTTAGAACTAATCAAATTGTATTCTTGAACTGTGTCCATACTGTATAACTGACACTATCTTGACCAACACATTTCAGTTAAAAGCCATACATTATCACACTTGAAATCATCCTTTACAGAGAATAAACAAAAAAAATTACAGCTTATCAAAATGTCCTTAATACTTTTAACTGAAGAAGAGTCCAATATTGCTTATTTTCCCCAAAATAATTATCCAGTTGATCAAAATCAAGATGATACTAAGTATAAAATCTACTACTGGGACAAATTCTTTCCCAGTGTACAGATATTTGCCTTCTAATGCAACAGACTTTCAAAATACAGTTACAATATAATGAAGATATCATTCAGCTATATGTAAAAGTGATGTGATCAGACACATGCAAGGTTTCATTACAACAAAATATGACTTTATATGCTTAAATATACTTTTTAGTTAATTTTCACTCTTTAAATAGAGTTTCTGTATGAGATGCCAGACGGATACTGTGTCTGGTTTACCTGTGTGTCATCTTTCACTGTGCTTTACACAAGCTTTTTAACAATGCCCTGTGAAACTGGCCTGGCTGTTCATCTAACCTGGATGAGCTAATTGAAGGTCAAAGCATGGATCACATTTCAGACTTATTCAGCCTGGCCTTTTGCTGAGTTGGCTATTTTTTGGAATTGGCGAAGCTTTTGATAGGTTTTGCAAGACTTGACAGTTTAGCCTCAACTCTGTTCTGGAGGCACTTGTGACATCCATCCTTTGGCATTCCAGAAAAATCATTTTGATAAGGCTCACCATATCAAAGTCTAATGCAAACGGTAGTTCCCAACACCTGAGCATAAGGTAATTGAGGCCAGAAGGGACCTCAGGAGTCCTTTGGTCCATCCTCCTGCTCACAGCATGGTCAGCTACTGGGTCAGACCAGGTTACTCAGGGCCAGTTCTGATAATCTGAAATGGAGCCTGGCAGAGTTGGATGACTGAGTGCCTTCAACCTTTTCCTGTCATTCTCCTTGTCAGAGAGCTTAAATATAGCTCCATAATGCTAACAGTTTGGGAAAGCTTTGACATCAATCTGTCCCTGTTTTCTGCATGTTGAGTTAAAAGGTCTGAAAGCTATAAAATGTTTAAGAATGAGCAGGAGGGATTAAAAAAATCACAATGGATCTTGTGTAAAGTGTTTTAATTCTGCAATTGTAATCTAAAAACAAATG
Source organism: Coracias cyanogaster (assembly GCA_033124195.1). Taxonomy (NCBI): domain Eukaryota; kingdom Metazoa; phylum Chordata; class Aves; order Coraciiformes; family Coraciidae; genus Coracias; species Coracias cyanogaster. Next base: position 14,251 of record JAVSBS010007081.1, on the reverse strand, counting down.
GATATTTAGCGTAGTGTCCCTTGAGAGGATTTGTCCCAGATTGGTGGGAAAGCATACCCTTATGTCACGCACAGGCAGCCAAGCACACACACTGTACCCTGAACTGAACTGAACACTTACACAGATTTAAATTGTAACAAATTGAACAGATGAGAAGAACTAAATGACCCATGCCAGATAATTAATTTGTTATATTGTTCTACAAACAGGATGCTCAGCTGGCTTCAGATAACTTGTTCTGCTCACCAGGTGGCAAATAGTAGTTTTGCATTATCTGCCCATAAAATCAAGTGAATACATGCTAGCGCTGTGAGTTTCACAGCCATGTTAACTCAACAAGCAGAGCTCAATAAAGTACCTGACCTGTCCATACGTTGTGTCTCACAGTAGAAAATTTTATCCAAGTTTAATTTTCCTTTATACTTTTGGAAGGAATTATGTGTTCTTTGTTTAAGGAAAGTTCTGGAAAAGGCCAGATATGATAGTGAAACTAGGTGGAATTTACAAAATAGCTGGTGATGAGAGTGAGGACAGTTGATGTTAAAGGAATGACACAATTTAGAGATTTTCCCGTTGAAATTAGTAGTAATAGATGGTCTCTGCCTCACAGTAACTATAAGAGGAGAGTGGAAAAATATGACAATTACTTTTATGTCTATGGTGCTGATTGAAAGTACTGGATTATATTTTTTTTCTTTGGAGAATGAAGTCATTTTTTCTAAAATATCTACTAAAATTGAGAAGTGATGCTGTAGAATCAATACCCAGCCTGACTCCAGAAAAGACATTGCTAGGGTTGGAAATTTAATTTTGCTCTCTCGAGTCACTCAAACCTTGGATTTTCTGTCAATCTGCAAAGTAATCATGCTAGAGAGTCTTCTGTTAGAGGCACCTGCTCCTAGGGAACCCAGATTAATATTACCAGCACATATTGAGTAAGCTGCAGAACAGCCAACACATACTAATGACGGCGAAGTCAGCTGGCAGCCTCGAGACACCTCATTGTCAGTCCCCCGCGTGCTACAGTCCCTGCAGCTTCCCAGAACCAGCACAAGCACTCCTTGCCAGAGCAACTTTAGCCTCTCTTTTTTAATTTATTTATTGCAAAGTAGGTCACCCCATGCCATCTGTTGACACTTAAAAGCCACAGAAGTTTCCAGATTCCCTATCAAATTCCCTGCAATTTAACATATATTTTTAATACCCTTTTGCTCTACCTAGCTGTTGTATATAGTGAGACTACTAATCACAAAAGCTCATGCAGTCAGGTAACATTTTTAGCAACAGAGAGCAAGTCTTGGGGTACTATACCAGAGGTGAGGGAATGCAACAAGAAGGGCCTGGTTTCCATGCTGGTGGTGAGTCCTGGGCCACCCTGCTTTCAGCAAAGTGGTCGGTCTGCTTTCTGCTTCTCCAGCAGCCTTGTTGAAAGCTGAGGGAAGCAATCCGTCCCAGATAGGTGTATCATGGGTTTTATCAGGCTCTCATTTTCGTTTCACATCCACAGTTGTCTCTCTAACTTCCTTGCACAGCTCCCTCCCACCTCGTTACGGATTCAGTATGGATTACCAACACACTGCAAGGATGATTTTTTTTTTTTTAAATATTGCTCTTGATTTGATGACATTCAAATTACCCACCAGCAGATTTCTGGAAAGGCACATCTCCACATGGGTGAATAGAGGATGCATCACTGGCAACACACACAACTCCTAACAAGTGCCTTTGGTACTTGATACAGTAAGCAGCATTGATAAGGAGAGGGGAGGTCACATGCATGTGATACAAAACATACATAAAACATACTGCAGAGCACACAGATACCTGTCGGTGCATCAACATTGTGCATGAGAATGTAGAAGATTAACTTTTTAATTACAGGAACTGCCCAGTTAGTAGTTACCTTGCAACTAACTGGGTTCTGTTTGAGGTATACCCATCTTCCACCTGCTAATGTTGAGCCACCACTGTCTCCTGTTTCATGAAAAGATTTGGGACAGTAAAGGAGAGTCAGATCTCCATAAAGTGTAAATGCACAGAACAGATCTGAGATTTATAATAAACTATGAAAATTTAATACGGTTATGAAGTACCTGAACAAACTGCAATGCAGGGTCTCTGTGATAAGCCTAAAACCAAAATAGCTTAGCTCTAGGCACTTACAGCCAGGCCTGGGTAACTAAAGATCAAGTTCTTTTGGACTAGAAACAACTAGAACACGTTATTTAAGTTTGCCAGATGTCACTGAGCAATGCATGACTTCACCTCAAAACCATTTTAACCATTAGTTGAAACCAAAATGGATTGGACTACCTTCTTCAGTAACACAGTTTGACCACAACTGTTTGCCATTTTCAGTACTTGGTCACAGGTTATACTGGATGTCCTCATTTCCTTGGATTTTAAAAATAAAAAAACATACATGTTTCATTTCACAGTGATGACTGCACAAGCTCAGACGATCCTAAAACTCTGGCAGAGTTCTGCATGTGTGTTACATTGGCCTGAAAAAATCCAACTGCACTCTCATGAGTTATTCATGTATACAAGCTCAGAAAAGTTCATAGTAATGTAAATTAGAACCACGATTCTTTTTAATAGCCCTGTAGACAAATGTCTTTTTCCCTTTTTCACTTATCTGCTTATTTTTTCCAGAACACTGATATGAACTTGAACAAATCTGCAAACTCACTATACCTGAAAACCTCTTATTGTCAGCAGTAAACCTAGGAGCATATGTGGTGAGTGCAAACATACTCTGTGTTTATTGAAAGTTTGTGATATCACATAAATTAAATAAAGACTAAAAAATCATGGTGTGTTATAATGGCTATTGCCGGAATGTTATTACTTTGTAGATTTCAACTGTAAATAGATAAAGTATGGTTTTGAAAATACTTTTTTTTTTTTAAATATCTTCGGCAAATAATTGTTATTAATGAACACCCACAAGGCTTTGTTGTGCTCATATTTGCATGATTGGTACAAATCTGTTCAGTAATAGAAGCAAAAATAATGACTCTTTTTAATGTAATTTCCCAAGGCATTATGGAAAATGTCAACACTTAATACAAGTGTTTTTATGATTATGCAATGTATCATACTTCAGATTTAAAAAAATTAATAACAAAAAAGCTCTGGGGGTAAAGAGATTTGCAATTATACACAGTAAGCTGCTGGTTTGCTGTCTCAATAGCTCCTCAGTACCTCTAAATCCACAACAAAGTACTTAATAGTAATTTGTGATGCCTAACAGAAGTAATCCATTTAAGATTGCTGTGGCTTGTGAATACATCATAATTTTGCTATCTGCAAAATAGTATACTCACACAAAACAAACTAGAGGTTTTAATGTAATATTTAAATTGAAATTTAAAAATAGAAAATTGAATATTGAATTGTTTGAGTAGTCATCTTCTGTCTGTTTAACCCGCAAATTGGTATTGTCTATGAACAAACAGCTGTAATACTTCAAAGATTCAATGGTCTAAAAATAAACATCTGTTAAGGGTTGCAAAATACTTTATTCCTCCAAAAAAGTAAAAGCTGGGGCCTGACTGTGGTTCTGTTTGAATTAATAGCAGAATTAAACTTTCTTTCTAACAGTATAGGATGTTATTGTAAATAACTACTGGAATACATATGTTGGTAAAGGGGCATTTTAACATCAGGAAAGATCGGATTTTTTTTCATTGCTTTGAAAAGCTTGGCATAGTCTAGATTTCATTTTTCACTTATATTTGCATTGTTATAAATCATAAAAATACTATCAACCATTTTTAAAATTGGCAGAGGAGAGAAACAATGAAATGCGTGGAGCTTTGTGTAACAATTTTTTACTTTAGCTCTATGAACATTTAACAGGGAAAACACTTGGTCTCATGAACATAGAGGTGAATTAACTCTTCTACAGGTAATGGGGCTGAAGTTGAGCACATTGCCAGCAGTTTTTGGCTGTTATACCCCTGCCTGTTTTCTGTGCATTTGTTTACGGTGCTGTCCCCAACGCAGGTGGTCTATGAGTCGGCCAGCAAAGGTACAGCAGGAAGGCCAGCAAGTAATTGCTGTTGTGCATGCTCCCTCCCGTCCTTCCCGAAGTTAAGTAACTTGTTGCTCGGACTGTGGAGAGCAGTTGGCAGCAACAGAGACTTAAGCCATTTGCATAGTACGGTCTCTTTTTCCTTCCACGCTGGGCTGTTTGTATTTATTGCCCAGTTAGTAAGTCATGCTATGAAGGTAATCACTGAATTTTTCTGACTTCAAATAGGCAAAATCTGCCTTTTAGAGGGAAAAAGGAACTAGAGATCTAAGACACAACCAAATATAATATAACAAATAATATAATAATTAAACAAATATAACAAGTAAAGGCTCATAGTGTCAGCAATGGGGCTGTTTAAGCATCAAGTGTCTTCATGGGACATCTATGTGACCAGGCCATTTTCATCACAAATCTTTTCAAGCTGGGATAGCTTTATGACCATAATGATGCTTCCACTACAGAAACGATACAAATATAACAATTTGGCTATCATATAAGGCGAAATATACGACCATATTACAGGTTAAAATACATACAAAAATTTAACAGTGTGAAAAATAGAAGGGCATAGATGAGGCAGGATTTTTTTATTGGAGGAGTGAGAGGGGTTCAAGGAATTTTTCTCCAAGGTAAGATCTCTGATATTTGGCACTTTCCTTGCTAAAATAAAAAAAAGGTTTGAGTATGAAAGAGAGAGCAAACAGTCAGTAAATTCTGCATTTTAAGAGTACTGGATATCAGTAACACCAGAGATTTAATTCCCTGTTTACATTCTGCTGTGCAAACTTCAAGGAGCCCCACAATAGCTGATAAGTTTTATGTAACTCCTCAGAGAGCCAAACCAAAGCAAGCAATGCAAATTCATCTAGGCCTGTCTTTTAAACAGCTACTTGCCCTAATTAGCAATGCTTATGTCAGGCAATTTTTAAACTTTTCTTGGAGCTAACTGATGTTAAAAAATCTCATCCCAGTTGAAAAAAAAAACAGAAAATCTAAAATACAGAGTACAGCTAAGACCTCACTGCACTCTCTGCAGTTTTCAATGTGCAAATGAAAACGTGCACCAGATAGAAAAGCACTGTTTTGTTAAAACAGTCTAAGGCCAGCAAAGCTTATACCAGCCTCTGTGGCTAATGGTGATGAAAGTGACTGTTTTGAAAATAACTGTGTGGGTTTAAAATATTACTGCCTCTCTCCTAGAGGATACCACCCACACAGCAGTCAGCAGACTGAAAACACAGATAACTCTAAGCTGCTTCAGGATAAAGCCCAGTGTTTAAAGCATAAAATGTCACGGGGGGTGGGGGCAGTTTGAGCTAAGCTCTTGGACTTTGCACTGAAACAGCTCAGAGACACTTGTGTCTCATTCTGCCACCAGAGCCGGGACAGGCATCTTTTGGCAGGGACAAAGAGCTGGGGGCAGTGGTGTCTCAAATAGCCACAGCTGCCTTCTCAGTGCATGTATCGGAGCTCTACATACAGCTTTTACCTTGCCCTTTTGGGTACAGGTTTATAGTTTATTTGGGCAAATGGTGAAGTCTTAACCACAAACTCCTACCACAAATAGCTAATACACGGGTGACTGGGAAATGGAGATTGAAAAGGTTCTGGGGAATAAACTTGCTGTGTGAGGAATTTCACATTTAATTCCAAGTTTTGTACATGATGTAACCAAATCTGAGAGGAACATTACGTTCATATTTTCTGACTCAGTCTGCTCTGGACAATGAAATTTTGACTACACTATGATTAACTCTTAAGTGGTGGGAACAATATGTCTACAGGGAAAAGTCTTTGCCTGCCTCAGTCCACTTATCCTGCATTTCTTTTCCCTTGCTAAGAAATGTATAAGTAGTGGTATCCTTCATCCATTAATGGTTAAAGATAATATGCTTCAGTCACTTAAGCCTTTTCTCTTACTGAGATCTTCTGAGATCTTCAGATTCGTCTGCTCTGTGATGATACTGATATTGTGATTTGGCCAAAGTAGCTCTTACCACACTTGCTTTTTAAACTTACAACCCACTTTCTAGCATTGTATGTTTTCATACAGGCTTCCTAATATAAAGCTGTTTGTAAACCAGACTGGAATGTTATTTTAGGCAAGTCAGTGTATAGCTCCTACACACAGCAACAGCCTACTTTTGTTTTTAATACTCACTGTGCTATTGTTTTTAAAGCTTTGGATTTTGGCTTGAAATCCAGGCCACCCTGAATTTAACAGCAAAACTTTCACTGAGTTCAGTCTGATCTGGATTTCAACCTAAATGCCTAATGTTGCTAATGTGGGATGTGGTAAACTTGATCAACAAGTTTTTTATGGCCACAACAGATGTTCCTTCTTTTAGACCAATGGAAAGCTACTGAACCTCATCCACCCTCTAAAACAAAAATACAAGCATTTGTTTACAGCTTGATTCCAGGAATATGAATTGAATTAGCAGCTGCAAAGTTTGTTCTTGTTTACTTACAAGTACTTGCACAATTCTCACTTTTCCCAAAAACATGATGTTGTCTGGATTGCGTTTCCTCTATATAGTAGCAGTATTTTCAGCAGTTGAATACTGCATTATAATTTGTTTAGCGCAATCAAAATATCAGCATAGTATTTTTGACCTTGTTTTTAAAAAAACTTTTTTTTTTCTTTCTGATGTCTAGTAGAGCAGAAGAACATATTTTGGATATATGTTTTGTATTTTGTAGACTTATAATTTAGATTGATTATAAATGCAACATTCTCATAATCATAACCCAAGGCACAACCTGTAAAAAATGAAGATACTAAATACAAATATTTTCTTCCTGCTGGTGACATTCAATGAATTTTTAAATAGGCATAAAATGTTGGAAGATTGGTGCCTTCTCTCAAAGTAGGAGAACAAACATGACAGTGTAGTAACTGTGAACTGAAGCTTTCTAATATAAGGAGCAAGAAAATTATTGCTTGATTTGATAGGCACCATCCCACCTCTGGGATAAATATCCAATAGTTCTTCCACACAAACAATTAACATGTATTGGGAAAGAGATAGAATAGGAACAAGACTAGAAAGGCAAGAGCTTTGTATAAAAGGAATAGAAGCCTCACTTAGCATGCATCGTTGCTTAAGAATAAAAACACTTTACACCTTTCCCTTTGTCTTTCCTAAACTGATCGGATTTCAGGAGTCAGAACACTGTTTTTATCGCAACAGAGAAAAAAAATATTGTGGCCTTGTTTAGTCTTCAGCTGATGTGAAGCTGTTCCCTTGCTCTGCTCACAGCCAAGACCCACTCTCTGCTTTGATAATGTCTGCAGCTCTGTCAGGACAGGATTTACCAGAGCAGTTGAGCTGACTGAGCAGCTCGCTGCTTCCACATGGCCAATCTCTCTACACCCTCCCTGCCCTGGCACTTTTTTGACCTTTGCCTAATTTAACTCACAAAACCAAGACGCCTACCCATTTTGTATAGTCTGACTACTGCATTCATTGGATTTGCCCTTTACATGGTTTCTGTGACCTACCATTACTGACTGACATGCTGTCAATGAAGTTTAACAGTCTTACAGGCCTAAGATATATCCCAGGAGAGGAATGGCCAGAGCTGAATGACCAGGCCCTGAGGGTTGTGATCAGTGGCACAAAGTCCAGTTGGAGGCCAGTCACTACTGCTGTACTCCAGGTGTCACTACTGGGTCCAGTACCATTGAGCATCTTCATTAACAACCTGGACAGTGTACAGATGATACAAAACAGGGAGGAGTGGCTGATACACCAAGGGCTTGTGCTGCCATCCAGAGGGACCTGCATAGGCTGGAGAAATGGGCTGGGAGAAATCTCACAAAGTTCAGCAAAGGGAAATACAATGTCTTGCCCTTGCAGAGGAACAACCCTAGGCAGCAGTACACGTTCAGGGCCAACCAGCTGGAAACGAGCTTTGCTGAGAAGGACCTGGGGGTCCCAGTGGACACCAAGCTAATCATAAGGCAGCAATCAGTCCTCATGGCAAAGAGGGCCAAGAGCACTCTGAGGTGCATTAGGAAGAGCATCGACAGCAGATTGAGGGAGGTGCAGCACTGGTGAGGCCACATTTGGAGTGGTGCCTGGGTCTGTACTCCCTAGTACAAGGAAAATGTGGAGCTATTGGAGTGAGTACAGCACAGGGTCATTCAAATAACTGAGGGACTGGAGCATCTGTCATATGAGGAAAGGGTGGGAGAGCTGGGAGTGTGCAGCCTGGAGAAGAGAAGGCTCAGGAGGATCTCAGCAATGTGTTTAAGACCTGGAAGACAAAGAAAGGTTGCCCAGAGAGGTTGTGGAGACTCCATCATTAGAGATAGCCAGAACCAAGCAGGGCAGCCTGCTCCAGCTGACCTTGCGGGGTATGGACTAGATGATGAGTAGAAGTGCCTCCCAACCTCAGCCTTCTATGACTCTGTGATTGTCATCTATAAATCATCTGTAGATGTGATTTTTAGATCACCTTGTGAATATCTGGGGCATACACAAATACCATGGAGTGTCCCCATTCTGCTAGAACATAGTCCCTAGGTCATTATCTAGGAAATGTTGAGAGGAAATCGGCAACAGGCCATGCATTTCCTTTGTAAAAGAAGAAAAAGGAGTAAGGGAAGATTGCAGAGTGATTTTTCCTCATCTACCTGATATAAATGGAAGCACATTCCTCCTTTGCCTGTAATGAACACCTCACAACTTTGCAAGAGTAAAGACAGATTCCACACATCAAGGGGTCATTGTCAAATATTAGTATTCCCAAAATGGGTACCTGCTGAATGTATTTTATAGGTTCAGCATTTCTTAAAGTCTAACACATTTATACAGTCTAAAATATTGTAGTTCAGAAAGACCAATGATATACAGATGGAAAATTGAGACGTAGCACAAATAGACATACAATACTAACGATATAAAATTAGATTGTACATGGAGCATGCAAATTTTCTGGGATTGTGAAGTGGAACATAGCAATATAGCATACCTATCATTATGTTAACTGATGTTAGCACTAATTATGATACATATTATCAGTTTTCAAACACGCAAGTTGGAACTGCCAAGCTGGTGTAAATTCTGTAATGCTTAATATTTTTTTAATTATTGAATATCTTACTGATGCATGCTTCACAAGTCCTCATAGCAAACAAAGATGATTTCAAGTATATCCTAAAGGTTAATTTCAAGTGATTAAGACTGTGGTCACATGTGTAATTCAACCTTCTAATTATCTGAGAGATCTCAGTTGGAAAAGAAAACAGCAAGCTGTGAGCAGATAATATAAGCCCTTAAAGTAGTTTAGCTGCTCCCCATGAGCAGTAAATTTTCCCTAGGGGAGCCAGAGCTAAGTTTGTCTCCTTTTCAGATGCGTGCGTTCCCTGTGCGCTCCCTGCTCCTCTTCAGCCCTTCAAACGAGCAGTCAGTCTGTTTGGCAGCAGGTCTCACAGTGCGATTTGCTCCATGGCCAAGCCTCTCCATCCCTGTGCCCATCAGCTCAGGCTCAGCCGTGGCTCTGAGACTTCACATCCTCAGCTGTAATGCCAAAGCAGCCTGGGCCAGCCCCAGGCCAGAACCAGTCAGTGCACTGGCTGCTTTTGCTTTGCCTTTTGTGTGACAGTCACCTTGGCCACACGTTAGCGTGTCCTCTGCAGTGCGCTGTGCTGACTGCTCTCATCTGACCCCATGCAGAGCCATTTCAGCAGCCTGGCAGAAAGCTAAAAAGGTTTAACTCAGTTCCTTCTTTTCAATTCTTAAACCACAGGGCGCATCATGTGGGACATTCTCTGCATCAGATGCAGATGAAGCAGACACTGAACAAAAAGCACAGGAGAGGTAGGAGCAAGGAGGAAAAGTAGAAGAGCAGACTTCGAAAGCTGTAAAGAAAATAAGGTTTAGGGAGGCTGGGACAAGAAACAAGTGGAGACATGATCTGGGCTGGCTGGGCAACAAAGTGGAGTTGTCCTCAGCAAAGACTGGAAGAGCTGGGAGGGAGAAACTGGTGCCTAGTGGGGGCAGGGAATACAGCTAGGAGGATGGAGCAGGATGGGAGAATTAGGATCCATTAGATGAGGAAAATGGGACTGCAAACACTGACTTGGAGCCTTCGGGGGCAAAGTAGTGCTTTTTGGGTGATGCTGAGGAGCGAAAACTAGAACTGGTTGGATGTGGTAAGTGGGGCTGTAACGAGCACCCAGGGATGGGGCAAAGACAAACTGGCAGGGCATTAGTGGAAAGAGGTGATGGCCGGGTGTTGTGCCAGTTCAGCCATCATCATTTTATGCTGCCATCAGTTTCCTGATCACACAGGCCAACACTGAACTCAGCAACATCCCCTCACAAGTCCTCTTTCAAACAGTCCCACCATAGATTCCTGTGGGCCCAGCTCCTCCACTGCCCTCTGTGGTGCCAGCATCACCTGCTGGACACAACAGGCAGAGATGGCTCCCTCAGTGGCCCTTCACATGGAAGGACACCACCATGAGAGCTCAGCAAGATGCAACCAGCCCTACCCAACAGGAAGCTACTCCAGTTGATCAGCTCTTAGTTGATACAATCCTGGCCTCGCCCACCACCCCAACCACAACCATCTGGGTGAGGGCAGAGCCACAGAGAGACACAGGTGGGCCAGGTTGTCGTTCTGGAACATGAAGACAGTGGGGAAACAAAACATTCTGCTAGGTTGTGACTCATCCACAGGTCAACTCCAACTCAGGCCCCACAACTCTGGCCCCAGCACTTCACTGGGGAAGGAGGGGAGAAAGAATACGTGCTCTATGGAGGACACGTCTCTTCTGCACTGAAATGGAGCCCAAGTTCCCATCTGACTCTCACCTTTTCCCTACTGTCAGCAAGTATGTATGAAACCTAACACAGGGCTCTACTCATGGTACTCCTCCTCAGAACACTATGACCTGTGACATTGCTCTTGCTTTGGCAGAGCAAACAGACGAGTAGATTTAATCCTCCTGAAGAATCATGTGCAAGCCACTTAGATTTCAGTCATGTAATGGAATACTTTTTTTTTTCCAGTTTACAGATTTTAAAACTACTGCAAGCACCCACCTTTGGGTGCAAAACTATTGATGAGATATATAAAGCTATACAGTGTACAGGATGAATCTGTGCAGAAGGTACAGCAGGCTGAGCAGGACCCTGTGTGTTTGTTGAAGAAACATGAAACTATACAGAGAACAGTAGTGCCTTGGGGAACCAGGTACTTAGGAAGAAAAAATGTGTGGGGTTTCTTCCTCCCCACACTAAAACTTAAAGAGGGAACCAGCTCTTTCCACAAGTGCAAAAGTGGTTGGGTTTGATGGAGAGGCTGTTCTTGAGTGTTTGATCTTGAGTGGTTGTTCCTAAAGCACTCTAGTACTATCCTCAGGAGTACCCTGCCTCTGCCAAAGGGCTTCCAGTCCTAGAAATCCCTTGGCAAACAAACCTGAATTATGTGACCTCTTTGATGAGTATGTGCCCCCTCAGCTGCTGGGAAATACTAACTGCATAGATCCATAGGGTAGTAGAAAGTTCAGCACATGTTCTTGGGTGGATGGCTTTATTCCACTTGGAAGGATTTGTGGGTGGAAGGAAAGAACAGACCACAACCATTATACTTGCCGGAATGGATTACAAGAGTAAAAATAGGTCATGACAAATATAAGGTATGGGAGCCTGAACTCTGCTTGGAGTGGCCAAGAGTCCTGTAGGGTTTGGGTGTCACTAGGAAAAGGACATCCCTCATCTTCTGTGAGGGAAGCACACCAAAGCACCTCTCCAGGTGACAGAAAAATTGTGGAGAAAGGGCACAGGGGATAAACCATGATTAAAATAAACAAAAAGTAATTTTCTGGTAATTAAATGAATATGGGAAAAACAGAATTTGTCATTTTGTTTCTTTTGACTTCATCTTTTATCAGGTATGGGTTGGTAGATAGGCAACATTTCTGCAGTCTGGCTTGTATCTAAAAAACCCCAATGAGCACTTCACACCCATTCCAATTTCTGATAGACCATCGTTAGTGATACATGCACATGGGATTTTAAACAAATGTCGTGTTGCACAATAGCTTCAGAAAAGAACCCAACCAAACAAACCCCATGCATCTGATCTTCAAGATTTCATTATGAAAGTCAGCAAAGACACAGACAATTACTGCTTGGACATTTGCAGACAGCACTACGTGCCCACATGCCATGCAGCAAACAGGCAGCAAGTCCCAGGCTTCCTGAGAGCATTGAACTTTCTGCACTTGGACCATGCAGAGGTGTAGTCCATGTGCTTTGTGTGCAGTGCTGTGGATGGCATCAGCTTTACTGTTCATAAACAAAGCACCCGTGCTGCCTGTTGCTGTGAGTTCAGGTGCATGACTGGGCATTGCATGAAGAGGACAGGCTGCTGGTAGTGGAGGTGATGTAACTGTGGTGGGGAGCACCTGGAGCTACCACCACCACCCAACCAGCTACACTGTGCAGTGACTCCTACAGATCTGGGGTTCAGAGATACTGAGAAGTGAGCTCATGAGAAACTCATGAGGTTCAACAAGACCAAGTGCACAGTCCTGCACCTGTGCTGGGGCAATCCCTGGTGTCAATACAGGTCGGGAGATGAAGGGTTTGAGAGCAGACCTGTAGAGAAAGACTTGGGGGTACTGGTGGATGAGAAGTTGGACATGAGCCAGCAACATGTACTCACAGCCTAGAAGGCCAACTGTATCCTGGGCTGCACCAGAAGAAGCATGGCCAGCAGGTTGAGGGACGTGATTCTGCTGCTCTTCTCCACTCAGGTGAGACCCCTCCTGGAATACCGAGTCCTCAGAAAAGCCATGGACCTGATAGAATAAGAGATAGGGGTGTCTTTACAAACAATGGTATTTTAAAAGATGGGGAGGATTTTATAACTATATTTTAACTGCAATATGTAGCTTGACACAAAATACAGCTTTATTTTTCTGAAGAAACAGCTTTTAGGCACAGCATAGCAACTTGGCAAGAGGGTGTGACTCTTATCTAACAAAGACAAAGGCTTACCCACATAGTATAGCAGCTTGGCAAGAGGGTGTGACTTTTAGCTATCAAAGGCAAAAGGCTTACAGGCATAGCATAACAACTTAGCAAGGAGCATATGGTTTTATCTATAGGGGATCAGGACAGAAACCTATAACAGCACAATGAGTTGGCAATTTCATGTCACAATGAGTTGGCAATTTTACTTTACAATGAATTGGTAACTTTATTCAATGTATGTTGTAGGGCGCATGTGTGTAATAGGTGGATCGTGAAGTTGTACACTCCAAGTACCTCAGCCAATTGGGAAAGGACGGAGGGAAATTTGCGGCCGGGAAATTGAGATAAAAAGGAGGCTGTGTCCTCCTGAATTTTGAGAAAGACCCCACTGGGATATGCGCATGGACTTTCTCCCTTTATTTGAATAAAGCCTATTTTTTTCCTCCTCTGTCTCCTATTAGAACATTGACTTCAGGCAACAGGATTTTCCGAACACTACTGAAAATAGAATAAGTACTGCCCTGAAAATCATCACAGAAGAATCAAGCCTTCACATTTAAATTCTTCAGCTCTATCACCTTGTCTTGCACATCATACTATTTGTACAATGGAAATGATAACTGGGCAAGGAACCCTATAACCAAAATAATTTGCACTCTCAGTGAGAAGAGGCAATGCAAGTCAGCGGCAGTGCTGTACTGCCCATATTGTTATCACCACAAAACTCTGACATAAATATATTTTTGATATAAAACCTCCATGTCCCAGCAGCCACAAGACTCAACAGCTTCTAACCTCCATGCTACTAGGTGTCTGAAGGCAGCTGAGAAACAGTCACATCTGCACACATTGCAAGGGACAGGCACCATCTCGGCTTTGCTGTTCTGAGAGCTCTTCTGTGTTATCAACACCCTTCTAGCTCCCAGCACAAAACACTGCACCATGAGGGCTGCTATGCGGAAAACCAACTCAGCCAGACACACTACCGCAAGCATTTGTCATTAGAGATGTGAGATATCCACATGTATTTAGTTTTGTTCTGTGAATATTTAGGTTTTGCACAAATAGGGAAAAGTACTCAAAATTACATTGTAAAATACTCACAAAAAGTAATTTTACTAATTCCACGCTAACATGATCACAGAATCACAGAATCATTATGGTTGGAAAGGACCTCCAGGGTCATCAAGTCCAACCTTTCTCCTAGCATCTC
>JAVSBS010007079.1:37829-55508 GCA_033124195.1 Coracias cyanogaster | reverse complement strand
TGGGGACTGACCTGTTGGAGAGCAGCGCAGGGGAAAGGGACCTGGGGGTCCTGGTGGACAGCAGGATGACCATGAGCTAGCAATGTGCCCTTGTGGCCACAAAGGCCAATGGCATCCTGGGGTGCATTAGAAGGGGTGTGGTTAATAGGTCGAGAGAGGTTCTCCTCCCCTCTACTCTGCCCTGGTGAGACCGCATCTGGAATATTTTGTCCAATTCTGGGCCCCTCAGTTCAAGAAGGACATGAAACTGCTTGAGAGAGTCCAGTGCAGAGCCGCAAAGACGATTAAGGGAGTGGAACATCTCCCTTATGAGCAAAGGGTTCTGCATAAATATGAGAAAAAACTTCTTCACGGTGATGGTGACAGAGCACTGGAACAGGCTGCCGAAGAAGGTTGTGGAGTCTCCTTCTCTGGAGACTTTTAAAACCTACCTGGATGCGTTCCTGTGTGACCTGATCTAGGAGATCCTGCTCCAACAGGTGGATTGGACTAGATGATCTTTCAAGGTCTCTTACAATCCCTAGCATTCTGTGATTCTTTTAAACAAGAGAAAATATTGGAGTAAATTTCTAAGTACTTTGGTCAGACCGATTATAAAAAAATCTGTGGTTTAATATTATGTGTGTTATTTATATGAGTGCAACAGATACTTAACAGACTCATTTCAGTACATTAAACAAAGGATAAAATTTTCCTCTGCTCAGCCATAAGTAGGCATATTTGTAGGCATGCATGCATATATACATGTATATATACACACATATTTTAAATATTCACAGCACGTTTATGACATATGAATATACATAATCAAATGACAGACATGCCGGCAGAGAGATGTGTAAATGAAATAGCTGCTCCAAGATACAGAAGGAGATAGTATGCAAAGGTATAAATACACTGAAATTGTTCTGCTTCCATTGGCAACTGCTGTTGCCATCACTTCTCACTACAAGACAAGAAGTCTCAGCTCTTTAAGCCGATAAACTTAGATTCAAACAACCATTAAAAGTTTCCCTTGCTAGGGTATTTTGGAGAGAAAAGGGGAAACACCCCAAATTCCAAACTGTGGATTCATATAAACTCAGCTTAATTTCCTGTAGGGTATTAAACCCCCTAAAAAGACAAAAAAAATACCCCAAAGAATAAAAGAAAGAAAAACATAATAAATCTAAATAAATCTATACCACAAGACACACAACAAACTACATTAGTCTCTTCAGCTTCTGATTGTAATATTCAGTGCATCCATACCATGAGTCCTACGTGTAGTTCTGGTCTCTGTATCTCAGGGAAGACACAGCAGAGTTAAAAGCATAGAGCCAAGAGAGTGGTGCAGCTGCCCTTCAAAGAAATAAAGGAATTTGGAACTCTCAAAAGCTAAAGTCTGGGGAGAACATGAGCAAGTTTTTCAAGAATACAAACAGGAACGTGATAGTGGTTAAGGAGAATATGTGTGCTTTTCACCAAGCCCTGTGCAATCAGAACTCAGCATCAACTAGATCAGTGTTAAAACAAACAAAAATACCTTATTTAGACAGTAGGTAGTGAACTTCTGGAATCTGTCATCACAAAGGTTCTCCAGGCAGACAACATTATTGGGTTGAAAAAAGAAATTGGGTAAGTTAAAGTAAAACAGTTTCCAATGATAGAATATGGAACAGCATCTTGTATTGCCACTGCCAGAAGCAGACTGGTAGGCTAAGACAGAATGATGCTCTGACCTCAGTAAGAAGCTTCTTCTGCTTCTATCTTTAACTTCTATTTTCTTACCTTATGTTTGAAGCATGCTGCAAATCTTCAGCACATAAAAATCAGTTTTCCATCCTTGACTTCTAGCCACCTTCGTAGGGAGACTACTAGAAAAGTCCTACAGGATTCATTTTACTAAGAAGTGAGTGGCACTGTATGAATGACTTCATCCTACTATGCAGCTCACAGTAAAGAGACTGGCAGCTTATCTGCATCAGTCATGCCTGAACCTAAAAATCCCACCACAGAACTGCAGAAATGCTCTTTGTGACCTCCAGACAAAATGTTTTCTAATTTGCATTTAGATGCAACAAACTGGGATTGTCAGTGTTGTTACACTAACTCATAGGAACCCTCCTCATTCTCCTCCAAACGATTTTCACAGGGGTCATTCAACCAACTGCGTGGCAACTTTGTACACCAGAAGCTGATGTCTGTAGGAAACTAAACTGCTTGTATACTTATCCATATTATCTATTGTTTAGATTACCTCACACAGAAATCTGTGTAACAAATCTTTTTTCTCAAACTGTTCTCCAGGCTGTCTTATGAGATTACTTTTCAGTCTCAGGAAAGTGTTCCCTCTAGAATTTTATCTTAGGATATTGTTGCAACAGAAGAGTCTGATTCCTGTCCAAAGCTCTACAAAGATGAAGGCTTGAGAAAGCTCATGCAGTCACTACACTATTAATTCCCTCAAAAATTGAAGCTTATGACATCCAAAAGCCTCCTGATGGGGAAACAGCAAAAAGTGCCAGTTTCTTTGCTGTTGATCAGAATTAAATGTTGATGGGATTGGCACAACACAGAAAAAAAAAAAAAAGTAAAATATTTGGAATAAATTCCAACAACTATTTCATGTGCTCCAAAGTATACAGTACAGGAAATGACTCCATTCAAAACATTTGACTTCATATTGATTATTATTCTTGAAAGGCCAAATACAACCCTAAGAGAGATGACTAAACTAAAAGGCAATCCAAAGCCTCTTTTGGGGGAAAAAAAACCCCAACAACCAAAAAAAAACCAAACCAATCAATTATGCAAGAGAAACACAATTATTCAAAACTGTCCACAGCAGCAAAGAACATAATCTTTCAAACCATTAGTAGTATGTGAGATAACAATCTGTGAGGTATAAAGAGTTTTCTGCAACAGCCCCTTTGTGAAAGAAATCTCTGTAGATTGAAGATGACTTTATACAGGAAAGGTTTCTGAACTTTCTGCATGACATTAGAAAAAGAATAGAGTCAATAACAAAGACGCTTATTAAAGACAGTTTATGCTAATGTATTATTGGTTTAGTACTGCTGTGTGACAGAGCCAACTAATACAAATTCACTACCTTTCAACAGTCCACCCCTTCTCTCAAACAAATTTTTACTACTTCAGATTGTGCTTAGGGGATACAGTATAATGTAACAAACTCTTTTTCAGCTAGAGGTAATATGATTACACAGAGTTTTCTTCCTGCGTGTAGTCCATTTCACAAAGTCTCCACAGTAACTCCAGCTAGTTGCGGTTAAGTCATTAGGAAGATTGATTATTTCTTCTTTTTCTCAGAAATTCAGATTTCTGAGAACGATGGGAACACAGATTACTTTCCTTCCTCAGCAAATATTCAAGCCCTGAAGGATATTGTTCACATCCCCACTTGTTCCATTGAAAGAATAAAGATGTTATGCAGTCATTTTATTCTCCCTGAAGTCTGCATTGACAAGTTGCATACTATGTGCCCTGCATATTATGTGTATTATCCTCCTAAAAGAATATTTATGGTATCATTAACTCAGAATAACACACAAAATCCATTATTCTTTTCTGATTACTGTAAAGCACACTATGTACAACATGTATAATAAATGTAGCTATAAAATACTTATGGTACAAGGAGTTTTACTCGCACTAGCATTCAATCTGTATTACCGAGAAGTGGTATCATATTCCCCCACTGAGCTAACCGCTATGATAAAGGCTGGTTGGAATGAAGCTGAGATTAAACCTAAAGATAAAGCAAAAAAAGTAAGCAGAAAACTGATTGTCAAGCTCCACTCAGCTCTTAATGCAAGACTGCATAAGATTCCAGAGATCTTACCGCACACATCCACTCTGGCTCAATATTGTAATTCCATAACAAACATAGAGAAGACCACATTAGAGTACTCATAAAAAAGGTGTTTGTATCATAACTCATAGAAAACATTTTACACTACATTTAACTCCATAAACAACACTAATTATGCCATGTAGAAATTGCCTGCAAGGATTCCCATCCCTCTTGCAAGTGAGCTATTAGCAAGCAAACCATTGCCCCATGATCCATCTTCACTTGAAACTTAGGTGATTGTACCTCTTCGCTAGTCCTTACCGCACATAATCAACCAAAAATATTCAGAAATCACTAAAACTGCAAACAAGTCACGCATCCTGCAGTCACTAACACCACAACAACAATACGGAACATAGGCATGTGCACTTATCTATGCTATCCTCCAACTACAGAATGCTACAAGACAAAACCTCCATAATCTTGCATGGACACAAACTACTTTGGAGGGTTTTTTCCCCAACATATAGCCTGCATTGAATGCAAAGCAAGTAGCTATACTGCTACTAAGACAAATGTTTTTGTGCATATAACCTCTGCCCTAAACCAGCAGCTTTAGGCAAACTCCCACTTTTAAAAAATATCTGATTACCATTTTGTCTCCTTTTCTTTTTTCCAATTTCCCTTCCTCCTTACTGTATTTTCTATTTCTCCCTGTGCCCTGACAAGCTCTTATTGTCTCCACTGCACACCTTTTCTATGTCTTCAAGTACCCATTACATATTTTCTCAGTGTACAGTCCTTCTGGACAACTTAGCCAGCTCTGCCAGGCAGGCAGTGTGGGAAAAAGTATTAAAATACGTATTTTGCAATTAGCAGTAGACAAGGAGAATGTCAAACTTCAAGTGGATATAGACACCTACATATTCTTCTAAATCCAGAAGTATCCAGAACTTATGTTTCCCCACTCTGTCTCTGCTGAATACCAATAGTGATTGGGTTTTTTTGTTAAATCATAAATGTACTTTTTTTAAAATAAATGAGTGCTCATTTGAACTCGAAAGGATTCATTAGAAACCTAGTTCTACACCTAGCAAATCTGCCAAAATCTTACTAATTCACTGACAAGTTGGTCTGCAAGGAATACAAAATCAGCTGTTTCAAATAGATTATTTCTCTGAATCATGTAAATATCCACATTCCATTTTTAAAGCAGTTATGTCTTGTTTTCAAAGCAAAACAAAGTAACAGAAATACCCTGTTCCATATACCTGGTCATTTCTTAAAACTATTCAAAAGAGCCACTTAATATACTTGCAAAACTGAAACATATATATGTTTATAAACTTGCAGTTTAAGCAATCAATTACTAGGTCAGTAATCACACGCATGAGCAGCTGCTAAATGGATCATATCCCCAACATGAAAATACTGTTCAAGAAAATAATTTTTAAAGGCTGTTCTTAATACTGCAGGTTTTCACAAGAATAATGTTTAAGTAATTTAATTTTATCTGTTCAAACCATGCAACTTGCCAAGGATTAAGTTCCTTCCTTCAGCATAAAATGAAATTTATTTTACTGAATGCCTGAAGCCTTTCTATATTTATCTGTTATTCAGAGAAGTTACTGTTTAGTAGTCACTGGTATGCACCGCCACATATGGGAGACAGAATTGGGCTCTGAGAAGGTGCACAGACCACAAATTTGGATGAGAAAAAGCAGAATGTCTGAAAAAAGTTACATTCTTTTTGAGAAGCAAATGTTTGCAGTACTAGAGATGTATTCTTCGAGACAATCAGATGAACTCATAACCTTCTCCTGTAGGACAGAAGACAGCCTTCCTGCTCTCAGTTCCCATGCCCAACATTAGAATATCCACCATAAAAAAAAGGCACTTAGAGATGTTAAACTTGCTTAACTTTGTGTTTTACTCCATAGGAAAGCAAAAGCACCCAGGTATCACCCTTCCCAGACTTCAAATCATTAAAAAACTACATCAACCGAAAACAAGCATCTTGCCAGTAGTTTTTAAAAAGAAACTTGAAATGGGTGGCAGACAGTCTTCATTTTGTCAGGTCTGTGTACAAGTACTACATGCCAGTAGGTATGGATTCCCTGAGAGCACATATAGATAGTTCCTTAGATTTCAAGACTAATTAAAGCTTGATGTTCCCCAAAACGAATTTCCTTTTAAAGGATTTTTTTCATCCAACTAAATCGACTTTTTAATCTTGTTTTCCATTCTAATTCAGGGATCTTGCTGATGTAAGCAGGAGCCATAATTTGACTGCATTGCCCATACACCATCCAACCATAAAATAAAAATGAGTCTCTCCTTGATGTTTCTCATGTCTTCTCTTTACCTGTCTTCCCCTTATGTCTGCATGCTACCAATTAGATAAATGGATTCTTCTGTAATTGCAGTTTTCTAAGCAAATGAAGGATATTTTGCTCACAATATGAGCAAACCACATGGGTCTGGCTGATCCACTTTAGAATTAAGACACAGAATCAGGTCAACAATAAAACCTTTGGAGGTCTCCTGTCCACCCTTGAGCTCTAAGTGGGACTATGTCCAGCATGAAGTCACCAGTTCAGCTGTTGCTTTTTCTAGCTAAGTCTTGAAAAATCTTTGTGGAGAGAGGTTTTACAGCTTTTAAGGCACCTGCTCTCATGCTGCACTGCCCCATCTTCCAAAGGAATTTTTTTCCCAGTCCTCAACGCACCCAATCCAAACTGCAATTTGTGCCCTTGTTATAGTACCTGGCAGTACTAAGGTGATTTTGGCTCCATTAACTGTAATTGCCCCTCAAATACTTGTAGGCAGCTGCAAGATCACCCTTTTGCTTCACCTTCACCAGTGTTTAAAAGTACAAAAGCAACACAACCAACATTTTCCAGGAATCTGAATTTAGACCCTTCAGAACCTTAAACGTGTATCAGCCTGCTACAGAGCCTTGGAACATACAAGTTGTTTATAAATATTTGGAAACTTTTACACTCTGTCTAGTAGCCAGCATCATCAAAAACCAGGAAGGTGTGTATCTCTCACAGTACAGCTGCAGTCTTGGAAGAGATCGATGCCAGAGCCATTTGAAAGCATGAGGACAAACAGCGGAGTAACTGTAGGGTTTAAGTGAACCATGACAGCAGATGGTTTTACCTACTGGACAGCTGAGTTGATTAAACATCAAGTAAATGACTAGAACATTTTCTCCAGCCACAGCAGCTGTGTCTCCATTGGTGAGCTCTCTCTCCACTCTGGAGAGGCTTTTGCTGATTTCCACTACCTTGGAAAGAATCTCTCTTGAGATCCTCTGCAAAGATGCAGCTCTTCACTGCTGCTAGAGTAAGGTTGTCTCTAACAAACTGTAAAGCCTTCAGGCAGTCTTTTCCACTGCAGTCACCCGTAGCTTTTATAAAGTAAATGGAGTAAAAAAATAAAGGAAAAAATTGTTTGAGGTAAACAGACTTAACATTAAACAACTTTAACTATAAACTCTGTAGGAAAGCTTACTGAACAGCATAAAAGCACACACTTTAAGTAGCAGTTGTAGCAGATGTATCTAAAGCAGAGCTGTAATTTCTTTTTGGGGAGGGAGAGGACACTTCTGTCAAAGCATAAACAAAAGACTCGGCACGTGTGTTGTTATGCTGGCACATACTTCAGTGTCTTTGTCACGAAGTGAGGTAGAGCGTTAATTGTATTACAGTAATTAATTCTAAACTCTGTGCCAAATGATCATTTCTGCTGAAAAAAAACCCCTTTTAATTAAAGATAAAAAAGTCCAAATCTGAGCTGAATTTATGTAATTAAAATTAATAGGGGATCTACACTCTAGCATGTACAAATAAGCTTGGGACAGGGATTTTTCTCAAGTTTTATTTGGCAGTGGTTCTCTTTTCCATGAAAAGGTTATTTACATGGCAAAGACCAGTTTGTAGCTAAGTTCAGAAACACCAGATGAAACTGGAATCTGTACAGCACAGACTGCAATATCTTCTATAGAGGACATTTTGCCACTCCTAGTTGGAGGGTGTTCTTACAGCCATCTCTTGTATGTATTCCCAACTCCTTCAGAAAGTTTCATAAAGGTTAGCTGGCAATTAGTTCTATTTGTTCTTATCTTCTGCATCCCCACTAGTCAATTCCCTTACAGAAAGTTAGCATGCCTTTATTAAATCAGTATTCTTTCACATCCTTCTTACTGAGCTAAAATCTTTAAATTATAGAAATAAAACTGAAATTCACAAGGAGAAATCAGGTTCAAGTATTCTACCAAAACTAATCCAAATACATTTGTACAGAACAAAATAGATTAAAAGTTGACAATGATCACAATACGTTATTTATAGTATGTAACTAGAAGTATAGTAAAAATTATTTTTGTTCTTTTGTATTCGTCTATTTTTACTGACTTTAGTGTAAGGCAGAAATAAGAAAGTTCGAGTCACTAACATCACAAGCTGTGGTATATCTCAGAAAAAGTAGAGACATAAAATGGACATAGAATACTTTTATGGGAAAACAAACTGGATAAATCCTCAAACACATTATTCATTTCAATTCACTACCTGCATTTTGTTGCCAAACAAAAAAAAATTCATGTGATAAATGAGATGAGAGCACCACAAGGGACACTTGCAGACTGTTTACATGTGAAACATCAAACTGTATAGGCAAAATAATTGTCGTAGAGGAGATGTGCTACCCTTCCCCTCTAGGAAGAAACTTTTTTTCAGCATTTTCTAATTTAGTACAAAGTTTTACATAAAGCCTACACAGATCGCCAACACCAATTACTGCATAAATCATGGTAGTCAACCAATACAATTATTCAGTCAAAACCTCTCTAACCAAACATCCCTTTTCCTTGAGATTGCGAAAATGCATAACCAACATGTTCTGGGTACTTGAATTTAGCTATTTTAGATTCTTAAATGCATTCAGCCATCCATGGCATTCACAATATAGAATCTATGGAATACAGTTGTTTATACTGAGTTTAGAATATATGAGATTCCAAAACTAGTCTTCTGTAAATAGCACAATTCTCTTACGATTTCTATTACATTGTATGCTTTGTGGAACCAAAGAAGTAGCTCAAGTCCAAGAGACGTTGCTGCTTCTCCAGAAAAATGAGGTAACTCCAGCAGCAAGGTATTCTGGCATGAATGCAGAACCCTCTATGAGCACCAATTAAGTTCCTCTAAAGAGTCAAACCGAGACAAAAGGGGCAGATGTTCTTTCCCCTATTGCTGTGCTGTGGGATGCCATAGTGAAGATTAAAATGGGAGTAAAATAAAGCATGCAAGTATTTTCTGTTTGAACCCAATAATCCTCTACCAGTTAACGTAATCCTCTAAATGTTTTGGACAGTTAAATTATCCCAGAGAGAAACACTGGCATCAAGTAGCCAGAAGCATTCTCAGGGCGGAGTACAACCTTTTCACAATAATTTTCTTCTGAAAACAAATGCACCAGCATTTGAAACTGGCTTCTCAGATTTCTCGCTTTTAAATTGAGAATTATCATCAGAAACATATCACCCTTGTGTATCAACAAAAATCTGCTTAGCACAGAAAGAGGCATTTAACAGTCTGCAAATATTTTCAATAAACAATATGACTAAAGATCAATTCAGAACCTACTGGGAAAATAAATACTATTTTAACAGGGTAATCAAATTCTTCAGTTGGGTACAACAGTCATCAGAAGCCAATAATGTGAATTTGTATTGCTCTCACATATCCTCTCATATCAAAATTCTTCTGTTCAGGAACACAAACAACATAACAATGGGAAAATTCTATTTCTGTCATACTATTAAGATTTGTTATGCTCATCAGGGGTATCGTACAAGCCATAAAACAGGTTAAATATAAATACTGTGGTACTGACATTTCCCTAAGCATAAAGGGTAAAAGCTGTCAGGGATTGCCCTTCTATTCCCATAACAAGCTAACAGATAAAACTGGATAAAGCACAAATGATTTGATGGAGCCACAATCATCCTCTACCACCGAGGCCAAATGGCTGGGAACAGCTCAGGTCCAGCCTGCCAAACCATTTTACTGCCCCAAAAGAGGAAGAAAACATACCTGTTGCCCATTGGGAACAATCCTCATCCTGGTGAGCTCCCATCCCAAATGCAGGATGACAGATGGAAAAGCCACATGGCCTATGCCAAAACCAAACCCAAGACCGCTCCAGCAACCTGCAAGAGCACAGATGGCTGCCCAGAAGCACCTCCTGAGCCTGCTCACCTTCCTGTAGCAGATGTCATCAACAAAGCAGAGAGGTGGCACGCTGGCAGAAACCACATGGTATTCAAGCACTTCGGTTGGCAGCTGTTTGTAACAACTTCCATTGTTTATACAGTTTTCCTTTACCACAGTAACAGCCTGTTTTCAATTTGTCAATCCCTATGTCTTTTGTACTGTATCATATAACCCACATGCAATTCCTGAAGAAGGGAATCCTAAAAATAAAGCTAGTTTGTATATGTCCTAAAAAGGAAGTAATACTTTGATCTTACTACAATAATACAATAAAGAATGATACATTTTTTCTTCCCCTCCACAGAAATCCTTTACAAATTAAAATTTATGGAAAAAGGCTTTTCGCTCAGAATGGTTAGAAATCTTAGCTTTTAGCCTTTCCTCAGCATAAAACTTTCTGCTTTTCCCCCTTTTCTTTCACTTTATAAAAACTTTAAAACTATGTTCGTAACTAGACTTCTTAATTTCATTTACAGTTTTTCCCCATTAAAAAGGTACATCAAATCTCAAACAGTAACAGGTTATGATAATTTAAATATTTGCTTATATTTACCTAATAAGTCTTGCTAAATGACCTCAACACTTACAATTAATCTGTAATGCAAATTCAGTAGCATCCAAACCACTAAAACTGAAGATAAAAGCAAAGGAGTAAAGACAAACTCTAATGTCCATGTGTATGTTCTGCCTCAAGTTCTTCAAGGGCATTCACAAAAATGAGTAGTGGTATGTTGCAAGAAGACAGACACAAAGACAAAGAGATGTCAATAATCATGCATTCTAATATGAAATCACATGATACAGAAAAACATCAACTGAAGATTTATAAGTATCTGCTACCAAATCTGGAAAACCAAGTCAATCCTCTCTAATACAGCTCTTCCTTTCATTCTCGCCTGTCCTTCTTCCTCCTTTCTTCAACTAAAAGCAGAAAGGTACTGACACTACTGAGATCAGTCTGCTTTCTGAATCCTTACTGCAAGTTCTTTTTGTATTTCCGTATCCATCATTCACCAGCAAAACACCTTCCCTTGTAGAAGATGATCTCAATCAAAATCAAATAATGTATGGTTCTATTTTTCCTGTGATTGTTCCTTTATCTTTTTTCACTTGTAGATATTAAAAGGTATTTTCCCTCTTCAGTTACACTCTGAATTAGACTTTGGTATTAGACTGATGCTGAAGGAAAGATCAAAGCCAATACCGAGATTAGGGTTATCTCTTAATTAAACAGAAATCCCTCAAAACTTTCACTTTTTCTATCACATATATATATTAAAAAAAAAAAAAATCTTCCTTTGCCAAAGAAAGTCTCAGGTGTTACTCTAAGCCATCAGCCTACAAGCAAGTGCTATTCCCTACAAAAACATGGCAAAAAGTTCTTACCTATCCCTAGGTTTGACATCACTTACAGAAACACAACAAACTATTGCATGAGATCATCTTTTGCTCCTGCTTAGTTGTGTCTCCATCACTCCCACAGGACCACCCCTCTGCTGTCCCTCCTAACTTTGCTAAAACCTACATGTGATAATTTACATTACTAAATCACCAAAGCATTCATATTTTACAAGAAAGAGCTATAATTCCTTATGAAATGCAAACCAAATGTTAGGTTATCTCTATAGTAGTCAAGTAAACCCTTCCAAAGTCCTTTCTCTGACTAGGATACAAAGGGCATGGCGTGGCAACAACTGTTTCTCCAAAACCTCTGTCTCCAAAAAGGAAGAGGAGCACCCAAACTGCAAGTGTTGACAGCCTTTTGCCAATGCTAACTCCTAAACATGGAATTGTCTCCAGAACTGTTCAATCTACTACTATAATGTAGACTGTCACTGCACTATTGTATTGATAAGTAGTAATGCAAATGTAGGACATTAGTAAAAAAATAAAACTGCATTTAGGTCAATTTTCATAACTGTACACAGATATACATGCATATAAGTCTCCAAACTGAAAATAGAATAAAGAGAAAAATAAAGAGAAAATCTCCAAGTGATCTAGATTAAGACTCAAAGCTTCTAAACCTTTTTAATAAATAAATGTTCAGAACATTCTGCATCAATTACCTTTTGGGTGGAAATTGCTCAATCTGTCTAGAGGAAAGCTGTTCAGAAAACATGCCAGGTGTTAAAAGAACTTTAGCTGCATTTCCAGGGCACTTTGAATTGTTTTCTCACTTTCATAAGCAAATTTGAGAATTTAAACATTTTAGATAAACACTGAAACCTGATCTTCCAGCAAATTGCCATGTCTCTCCTTGGAAATGATCTAGGGTTTCCTAAAACAGATCTTATAACATCTGATTTTGTACACGCCTATGTTTCAGAAGTATGTTTGAGGCAAAAGAAGGTTTTATGAAGATGTTTAGATTTGCTGACCTCACTTTGGAGTAAGTTCAGTTGTTGCCTTAACTTCCTCACAGTTAAGAGAGAAATTATATCATGCCAACCATCAAAATGTAACATCGGCACGTGCTAGGTAAGACACCTGACAATATCAGGAATTAAATAAGATGATCCTACATGACAAAATCTGTGATCAATGTCTGAGCATCATCAGTATTGTAAAGCCGTAAGCTAAATCAGACAAACCTTTGGAGGAGGAAGTAGCATTTAACTGACTTAAAAGAATACAATCCTTTTTCTGAGAAATCAACTCAAAAAAGGTGTTGTCACTCAACTGGAAAAGTCAGGCTTCATTTGAGAAAGTTCACTGTCTATTATGGGTCATTTAGCAACAGATAAAACCCTAGCTCAGACAATTTAGATGTCCATACAAAATCTTTTCCCCTCCAAAAACAGCCAGGAACAATGCTAATCCACCATGTGTCTACATCTCATATTAAGTCATATCCTTGTACTATCTACACTAGTATCCCTACTCTGAAAGTTAACCAAATATTTCAGAGGGACATCTAAGAAAATTTAAGAGGAGATAATCCATATAGACCATTGCCTACAAAAAATGCTGCAATGGAAATCACTGGATAGAGCTTCATTGCCTTTAGAATAGTCTGAGTCTACGTATTTCCATTCTCTTTTAAAATATAAGGTATAAGGCTCAAACTGGTCTGATCAGAGGCAACAATGAAAAGAATTAGCTGTGCAGAATTGCAACCAATGATATTAACTGAAAAGAAGTGAAATCTGCCATGCAGATCCTGAGATCAAAGCTTCTAATAAGAAAATATTTTCCACTGGTGGAAGTCCTCTTGCAGCACACAAAAAATCATAATATCATTTTTTTATAAATTATCTTTGCTTAACACGTGCAATTCCCAAAGAGTTTAGGGATACTTACTCTGACATATTGAACACTCCTCCCACCTGCCCCAGCCCCCACCACCTTCCTCCCCAAAATGTTCAAGGCCAGGTTGGATGGGGCTTTGAGCACGGATGGGGCTTTGAGCAACCTGACCTAGTGGAAGGTATCCCTACCCACGGCAAGGGGGCTGGAACTTGATCACCTTTAAGGTTGCTTCCAACCCAAACCACTCTAACAAGTTTCACAGAATCACAAATCATGTTCATTACTTGAGACACTTCAGATAAAGCAGCACTGAGTCTTTTTGAATCCATTCTTTGAAAGGAACAAATATGACCTGGCATTATTTTCATCCATGTTCCTCAATCTGTTGAGGCTTCAAGGGTCAAGTAAAGCCCTAGGGTGCTGTCTTCACAATTTTTCCAAAAGAAAAATGATCAGCAACTATTTTCTACAGAGATCTAGTTTCTAACACCTCACATTTTGTATGTTTTGATACGGTCATCTAAGAGATATTATAGGATAAAAGAACCACACATTAGCATTGAACTGCCTGACAGAGTCACAGAAGATCTGCTAACATGATGTGTTACAGAGCACCTAGCACATGCCTTTCCATGCCATTAAATGACCTCTGTGTTATTTGTGCTTCTAATGCTTGTAAGTAGTCTCTGCATCTGAACACAAAATGGTAAGAAAAAAAAAAGACACTGAAACTAATGTTCCCTTTTCAGGTTGTATGAGGCATAGGCAGAGAAGACAATGCACTTTTACCTGTTCTTTGTTCCCTTCAAGAAAAGGTGCATTCAGAAACACACATTTCTTCAGAAATCATAGAATGTTAGGAATCATAGAATGTTAGGGGTTGGAAGGGACCTCTGGAGATCATCAAGTCCAACCCCCAGATTGTCAGAAAGGAAAAGGCTACAGTAATACCATTATCTTAATAAACAGTAAACCAAAATATACTGGGAAAAAAAAAAAAAAAAAAAAAGACTGAGCAGCTGTGGTCAGGGAAGAGCAACTGATGTCATCTACCTGGACTTGTGCAAATCATTCAACATTGTCCCACACATTCCTCAAGCATCAGTATTTAAGTCTCACTTGCATCTCATAACTCTAGAAGGTTTGGCCACAAAGTTGCATCATCCCCAAGCACGACACAAACTATTACATACATTATCTTTCATTTTTAGTAAAAACTATAAGTTAAAAGTGTGCTCTACTCTTAATAAATTGCAGTTACGTACCCTTTTCCCCAAATTTTTATGAACTGCTATTTCAGAAAAGAAAACAGCCACCACCAACTATGAAATACTACTAACACTGCCCTTCTATGAGGCAGTAAGGGAAGTAAATTGGAATTATAATCTCTAGTATGGTGTACATCTTAATAAATATTTACATTTTAGCACTTACATTAAATGTTAACAAACATTATGCTCCTTATTCATATAAGGGCATTGTTAGACAACAATCACATTAGAGAATATAGAATCTCATTGCAACATATTAAAAAAGTACTTCATGCTTAAGCCTTATAAAAATGAACATAATGCCTTTACCAAACAATTTTAAAGTATCAGTATGAACAATTTACCCTGACATGACACAGCAGGACCCAAAGCTAAAAAAGCAAATAAAACAAAGACAGAATGCTAGTCAAAACAGAATCCACTTGCATTTTTAATGGCTCAAAAAGTTTTCTTCAAAAACCCAGTCTCAATTAATATACGCCAAATGTTCCAATGTCACTATAAATCTGGACTGCTAAACATTTTACATACTTAATTAGCAAATGCATTCCACAAAACTGCAGCTAAGGATGAGGCTGGAAGAATGCACTGGCATATGTTTGCTTCATGTGCAATTAATGTTTTATTGAGGACAACTTCAATCTTTATTTTCCATTTCATTTTAAGTGCAGTTTGTAAGCAAGGACTACTTTCTAGTTCTCAAAGAAAGTCAGATGGGCATATTTTAACAAGAAAGGAATTCAGCTTGGCAAATAGCTGTGCCAAAGTTTATCTGCAGTGTCCTGTTGCCAATTAAGACCTAGATTCTGTCATCCTGTAGTCTGACTCTGTGGACATTTTCAGGGAGTTCTTACAAAATATTTATTAACTTCTCTTAATTAAGCCCATACATTTCATTTTGAGTTGTTTAGTTCTAACGAACCAAGAATTCCACTCCTGTACCTGGAACAACACAAAATACATTATAGATTCCCCCATCAGTCTTAGGCTTCGAAAAGACTCCCTTCAAATAAAAAAAAAAAAAAAAAAAGATATGACAGTGGAATTTGCAATCTGAAGCAAAACAGAGAAGTCTTCCTTGTCTACCCACTGAGCAAGACAGCACAACATATGGCACAGGCACTATGTTTTCAAGATTAAAGAAAATTAATGAAACAGATGATGTCTGCTGAAAAACAATGAATATAATGAAGCATCCATTAAAACAAGACATATGCAAACTTTTAAATTTACTGTAATGCCACTTGTAATTAGCACCACATGTTTATGTATACAGCAAACGCCCAGAAAGAGTTGCCATTCTAACATATCATTCTCCCATCACAGTGTTATACCACCCAAAGGCTGTTATCCAATTCTATAGGTCTCCTCCCTCTCCTATTATCACCTGCTATATCTTCCTTAATTTCAGCTCTGTGAAGGGAATGGCACTTTAGAGACCCCTCAATATCTTAAACCTACAGTGTTAAGTCCAGAAGATAGAAAAGCCTTATTATACTGCTGCAAGGATTAAGCAATCCAGAAATATGTTATTGCTGTTGCCAGTACCATTCTCAGAAAATAATTTGCAAGCATGTTCATAAGGACCCCGCAGGATACTCTACAAATACCTTTAGTCTAAATGGTCTTTAAAAAAAAAAGTGTGTGTAACCAAAAGAAGTAATTAGTCAAGAAACAAGCTATACTCAGTGTAGTTTTATTGTGAATGGCTGACTAAAGTCCAAGAAAACTATGCAGACCTCGAGGGAACATACTCCTTCAGGCACACTTACACCTGTACGGGTGGCTGGCCAGACCAAGGGACCTGGAGAATCACAGAATGGTAGGGGTTGGAAGGGACCTCTGGAGATCATGGAGTCCAACCCTCCAGCTAAAGCAGGTTCACCTAGGGCAGGATGCACAGGACTATATACAGGTGGGTTTTGAGTATCTCCAGAGAAGGAAACTCCACAATTTCTGGGCAGCCTGTTCCAGGGCTCCATTACCCTCACAATAAAGTTTTTCCTGATGTTATGGTGGAACTTCCTGTGCTCTAGTTGGTGCCTGTCCTCTCACTGGGCACCACTGAAAAGAGTTTGGCCCCATCCTCCTGACACCCACCCTTTATATATTTAAAAGCATTGATAAGATCCTCTGTCAGCCGTCTCTTCTCCAAGCTAAACAGACCCAGGTCATTCAGCTTTTCCTCATAAGGATATGCCCCAGTCTCCTCATCAGCTTTCTAGACCTCTGCTGGCTTCTCTCCAGTAGTTCCCTGTATCTATTTACCTAGGGAGCCCAGAACTGGACACAGGACTCCAGATGTGACCTCACTATGACAGAGTAGACAGGGAGGAGAATCTCCCTCGACCTGCTGGCCACATGCATCTTAAGGCACAGCAGGACACCACTGGCCTCCTTGGCTACAAGAGTACACTGCTGGCTCATGGTTAATTTGTTGCTCACAAGGACTCCCAGGTCCCTCTCCGCAGAGCTGCTTTCCAGCAGATCAGCCCCTAACCTGTAGTGGTGCATGGATGCAGAATGATCCAACAAAGTCAGAGCTAATCACCTTGGAGCAATGCCATCCTTACCAGGCTCTCCTCCCAGACTGTCCCAGCCCAAGCTTCAGTTTTGCTCCATCATCCATACCCACTTGTGGTGAACGGAGATTTATGTCTCACTGAGGCAGTGAACTCCTTTCCCGGTAATGCTTACGGCTCCCATAGGCCTTTGCATAGACCTTTGCCCCCTCCTGAGAATCCTGGGATTGTCAAAAATGCTGGATTCTTCCAGAAAACAAGATAAGAAGTCTGTAAAAGGGGAGAGAAGCCACACCTTTCTCTCTCTCGACATCGACATCAGAGGAGCAAGGATCATGGCTCCTTTCCCCTCCCGTTGCAGAGTTGGCTGAGAGCCAGAATCAAGTGGCAACTCTTCTGCTATCTGATATATTTGGAATTTGAACAGACTCTGCTGCTATCTGTCTGCGAAGTGGACTGCATGAGTTTTCTGGTCCTATTTTCCTTCCCTCCCCCACACAGGCAGAAAACGGCTTGTACAGGGGGGTGTACCGAGAGGTCTGGAGAGAGAGACG
>JAVSBS010007079.1:13335-29970 GCA_033124195.1 Coracias cyanogaster | reverse complement strand
GGCAAGTAGCAAGTACAATCATAAATTGCTCTGGTCCTACTTTTCATCATACTGAGATGTACCATCAAGATGCTTACTGTGAAGGTGGTCAACCACTTGAAGAGATTAACCAGAGAAGCTGTGGAGTGTCCAGCCTTGAAGATACTTGAGACCTGACTGGACATGGCCCTTAGTAATCTCCTCCAGCTGAGTCTGTTTTGAACGAGGGGCTGGAATAGAGGATATCCAGAAGTGCCTTCCCACCCCAGCGTTCTGAGACTGACACAACCTCAATAACAGCCTGCCTGAAAGACCTCATTGGGATGTCTCCTTACGTGCTCCAATGGGCTTTATTTCGAATGTCTACAATGATCTCCTGCGACATCTCCTTTTTTATTTCTACAACACTTCTAATTCCTTAAACTTTACACTATACTTTTCTCCTTTGTCTTCTTCAAAGGTTTTGTTTTCTGGCCACTAAGGTTTAAAAATAACTACTTCCATGATTGTATTACCATCTATTTTCCTTCTCATACTAGAAGTTACGCTCTAATCTGTTAATGTATCATTTCTTAGTGAAGATTGGGTGTTTATGTGTTTTGTATATAAAGAAACTATGTATTAGAAATTTAAGAGGTAACAAGACAAAATTTAAGTAAAAAACAGTGCTGAACAATGGGAAAACAGTTCTGTATAACTCAAGCAACAGAAGCAAATAAATAGCTAGGAATACGCATTCATTATGTACCTGGATGCAAAAGGTCTTTTAATTAACAGTCACTCTAACTCAACATAAGCTTGGAGCTTCCAGGAATCTGGCCTACTTTCATTTTTAGAACCACTTATTTGTCTAATGTGAATAAACTTCAATAACTCAGTTTAAATTTCCCAATGCAACCTAAAATAGCTTCATATCGACTTAAAAACTTTGAAAACTTGTAGAGTAACACCTGAGAATTCTTTCTTGGTTTTAATTATTTAAGATTATACTGTGCAGTTGCATGTAGGTGATCTATCTTATAAAAATGTTGAAAAGTCAGTAACAGAAGACCTAAAACCAGAGCACTGTTGTGAAATCTTTTCTTAGAAAGATGTTGAATTTTGTGTCTGAATTACAAGAGTGGGCACGTGACAAATGCAAATTAGAAAGTTTCTGTCGCACGCATATATTTCCATCATTCAAACTAAACAGAGCCCACATGCTCTTTCCCAAACACTGAAGAGAGACTGTTTTCCTGGTTGCATTTTATTTCTTGATGAATTTTAGACATGTTAAACTGGCATTGTAAAAAGTAAAACTATGTATAAAATTTGAGGATATAAACATGCTTGATTGCACGTTTGTCTTATCAGTTCAGTATAATCTAGAAAAAATGCTGAACAATTATATTTAGAAAATTTGATAAAGTCATAAGGGTCTTTACGTGTAATGTGCAATAATATATTAATGGTTTTATAGAGACCTCTGGATACTTCATAGCAGGATACATTAATGAATTCTTCCTGATATTTGATACACAAAAATGCATTCAAAGGTTTGCTCCAGTGGATCTGACACACATTCAGAGTAGCCAGGTTCCCTGTCTGAAACCCCTATGTCTAGAGAGATGGCTGACATTCCTCCCTTTTCGCAAAGTCAGAAACCATTCTGAGAACATCTGTATATACCTATGCATTCAAAAACCATTGAATTGAGATTTTCAGGAGTCAACAGGAAGATTTATACTGATGTTATGTTGGCTTTA
Source organism: Coracias cyanogaster (assembly GCA_033124195.1). NCBI lineage: Eukaryota > Metazoa > Chordata > Aves > Coraciiformes > Coraciidae > Coracias > Coracias cyanogaster. The sequence goes on along the minus strand of JAVSBS010007079.1, from coordinate 28,246 downwards.
GACCAAATCTGCAATGTCATGTTTGTTAAGCATCCGTAGTTCTAGATATCTAATCCTAATGTTAAATATAATTATTTGTGAAAGCTAGAACATTTGGTGTTCAATCTTGGTTTTTTTTCCTTTGTAGCTCATGAGGTAGTAAGAGAACCATTAGTCAACAGGAAGCAGGCAAATTAATAAGCATATACTCCAAGTGGGAAGAAAAAAAAAAAAGAAGAAAATGATAACTTTGGCAATACTATTCTTTTCAGTTGCCAGGCAGAAATGTGAAATTTTTTAAAGATTTTATCTAAATCTACAAAACACAGATCAAAATGTGCACCAATGCTATGCTTTAAATGACTTAAAATGAAATTAAAAGGAGCATTTTCTTTTAAAATAGACTGAATAAAATATTCATCCCACACTCATTAAGCAACAGCATTTTGCAGGTTTCAATTTTTTATAAGTACAACTCAGCACATCCAGACTACTACTCTAAAATCAAGTTTCAGTGGTGTTTGTGAGCACCTTGGAAAAAAAAATTGTTTTTCTCATAAAACTGTAGTCTTAAAAAAATGAAAGTATTTAAATTGCAGAATGTTGCTCAATGTGCTTTCCCTTTCTCATATTAAAAAAAAAGATTAATAGAAACTACATAAGTAAAACTATACTCTCCTCTTCAGACACCATTTAACCTAACTGCTTTTGGAGTTGTCCAAGCTGAAAGAGAACCAATCCAAAAACCCTGCCTCGTGTGAAAAAAGGACACTCCTGAAATTTCTTTTCATTAGAGACACTGAGTGGTCAAAGTTCTGTATCAGTCACACAAAACAGAACAAAACAAAAATCCTTCCACAGCACCTTTTCTAGTTCGAAGTTTTTTCATGAAGTTTCATGTGACTTAACACAGGAGCTACCTTGGCTAATTTTAAATCACCATTAAAGAAAGAAAAATTGATAATGGTCCTCCCTAAACTGACAAAGGCTTTCCTTACCAGGAAGAAGAAAGAAGAAAACTGACAAGAAGTGAGAGAACGCCGTTGTTTGTCATGTCGTTCATGCCATTCTCCTAACAGAGATGGACTGGAAAAAAAAATTTTTTTTTCCTTTAATTTTCTGAGAAAAGGTTTGGTTTACAAAAGCTTGCAAAGAACTTCAAAATTTACCTGCTGGCATGAACTAAAGTAGCTTTAGAAACAGAAAACTTGTGAAAGAAATACAAAAGCACTGGTTTCTACACCAAAAATACCATGAGAAGTCACTCCTGACAACCAGAACATGTTGTTAAGCCACTGCTTTTGGTGTGCATTAATTGAGGAAATTATGTGGCAAACAGCCAACAGCTGGAATAAAACACAAGACTTGACAATAGCTCTTTGACTTGTATTGAATATCTCTGTTTACAGACTTGAAAGACCACAAATCCAACCACTGACAGTGATTATGAGAAAGTGGGAGTATCTGCACTAATCTGCAGGATCTTCCCCACTGGTGTGCTAACAGGGATGAACAGAATTTAGCACCGTTAGGAGGAGCAGCCCCAGGGAATCTAAGATCTCTCCCAGACAGCATCTCACAGATGTAGCAGCTTTTCTGTGTAAGATGGTAACTCTGTGTACTTTTTTTCCCCTTTTTAGCTCTTGAGGAATCATCCAGGTCCTCTGTCAATTAGGAACCAAAAATTATTTTATACACCCTGCATTTCTTCCATCTCTTTAAAACTGTGTTGACAGAAAACTAGAAAAGCAATGAATTAGGCTGTGCATCCTTAAAACAGCCCATTTTGTCAAAGGAAAATTGTTATCAAAATTGTCTTTATGAAAAACATTACTAGCATGAATGTGTCTTTTCTTCTATAAAATGTGCATTTTCCTGTTTTATCACTACTAAACAATTCAAAAATTATGCTTATTACAAGCATCTAAAGTATAATTCATAAGCCTTTGAGATGCATATTAACTAAGCAAGTTTTACTAAGATTTTATTGCTCTGTTCTGCCAGAAAGTATTGTGATATCCTCTTTCAAAAACTAATTTAAATACAAAAGAAAGTCTCTTTAAAGCATTCTTCACTACAAAGACTCTGGTATTTGTTTCTAAATGAAATAGAATGCTTTTTACAAAAATAAACCAGAATATTTTCATACCTAATTTACTTTTAGTAATACTATAGCCTTAAAGGATTGCCAGAAGTATTGTACTTAATCATAACACATTAGTCGTTCATTGGATTAGCAAGAAAAGCCTGAGTGACAGCCAGAATAATACAGCATTACAGAAATTGAAACATTCATATTTTTCATCTTCTTAGAAAAGTAAGACTGACCCATCAAAAATTAATTTAAATTTTTCTATTTTAAGCTGATTAAGACTCACATTGCATAGACAGAAAAATAACTGAGTGTTCCAGGTGTAAGGAGGACAGTTCCCTAATAAAAAAAAATTCTGATTAAAAGGAAAAATGAGATAGAAAAGTCAGTAAGAAAGATGCTGCCTTCCGGAAAGCGAAGGAAGTACAAATGCATTACACGTCAGTAATCCTTCCTATAAGGTACTTTATAAACCCCTTTCACACAACATCTAATTGTTTTAAAGTCTAAAAGCATTGCACACAATGGCCTTGTGAGGCAAAGAGCTGTTTGCTGGCTGCGTAGAGACCTAGACAAGGAAGGATAGGATGGGCCTGAGTGCCAGCTACCAAGCAATGTGAGCCTTCTCTACCTTGCTTCAGAAGGACCTGCCACAACCAAGTTCCAAGCATGAAATGATACAGGTGTACCTCAGAAACGTTCTCAAACTGCAAAATAATTTGTTTCAGCACAAGCACTAACACAGTCCTACAGTAAAATGTATCTTTGTTGAGAAAAAAAAAACAACTTTTGTTTAATAAAGGAGTTAACTCACTGTTCTCTGAAGTGCCCAGGCTACACCTTCACCAAGTAGACAGTCTCATTTCCTGGCAACCTTGCACAAGCATTTTCACATTTTTAAAAGCTGTTTTGCATTATTTTTAGACACATAAGTCTAATAAGCAGCTGATTGACAAAACTGTTTACTGTGAGGAACTGGATGTGCGTTATCCCAAATAATGTAGCAGAAATTATATGCAAGGAATACTGGAATTTTAAATGGTACAAGAGATGCTGACTTGCATGTTTTGATTCTCCTTTTACAAATACCAGTTCACTCAATTCCACTTAAATCAAGATTGCACAGATCGTGCATAAACCTTTCCCACTGCTTATCTCTTAATTAGGTATTCATGGTTACTGTATCTCAGTCACACGTGCTGATACGACATACAAAATCCTTCAGAGGAAGGAACCAACAGTTAACTATACAAATCTTTTTTTTTTTTTATGTCTGTAATGGCAGCTAAATATTTATTCTGCAAATTAATCTTGATCACAAGTTCCAGAGGGCTATAAATCCAATTTTGCAAGTAGAGATTTCATAAGTAAAAGATATGATGTGTAACATTTACTGTCTTTAATATTGTTTGAAAAAAAATATTTTAAAGTCTTTCATGTTAATATCACTGTAGAGGGGCTAATAATCCTAAAGGATGCGAACAGTGCATATGAATGTAACAGTCCGTATCTCAGTACAGTACACACCTACTAATCAGTGTTTCAGTGAAAGATACAAGAAAAATGTAAAACCAAAACGCATCGTGTCATAAGCCTCTCCCGTTACAGGACGTGTACATCTTCTTGGCAGTGAAGCAGAACAAAACACGTTGTCCAGCCCAGCCATCACCTTGGGCTTCTTGTGCAGTTGCTCCCTCTCACTGCCTCTGCCGTCCCCAGGCTTCTGAAGCCCAGCCAGCCCAGCATTCTGCTGCACCAACTCTGTGCTAGTAAGAAAACCATATCTCAGTGATACTGCCTTAAACACGCTGCATACATGTCAGAGGCAGATGTCCACCCCACACATTCCTGAATTTGGGTCATTTCACACCATCACAAAGTTATGTTTTTCACAGCATCAATGCAAACTGTTACTATACCCCTATTCACAACATTTTCTCAAAGTAATGTGAATTGATGTGAATTAACAGTTATTTCAGGGTGAAACATCCACAGCCATATGTGGTCAAGGTGAAAGAACAGTGAGGACAGTTCTGATGGCCCGCAAGGACTCCTGCAAGGATACGAGGAAATAGCTGTACAGGGAAGTTTCCAATAAGCACTGTTAACAAAAGAATATCAGACAGTGAAATAGACGCAGCTCACTGTGTATCACTTTCAGTCAGATATAATTATGTTTAAATTTTTCCTTTTGAAGTAATATAAAGTGCCGTCACTGCATCTCAAGACGACATTTAAATAGAAAGTCTATGTAGAGCTTATATTAATGTTACTTTAACAGATGTTATTTTCATTAAAATAATCCTCTTTTTTGGTATTAACACTCCTCCCACAAGAGTACACTTTCTAAGTTACTGTGTGAGTATCAGCCCATTCCTATTCCATGACACGTACAATAAAGTTAACCTATGGATTTACTCAATTTAATCACATCAAACTCAACTCTATGCATTACGAAATGAAAATGGCTCCCAGAAAACACAGCTTTAAAAAATGCCCTGCTCCTTTCAGAAAGCTGATAGCATATGCAATTACCCAGCAACTCACTAGGTATAGAAAACAAATAGAAAAAGGTTAAAACTTGCTTCCATTGCCTGACCCTACTTTGAAGAAATTATTTTTACTTATCAACCTTTACTTTGTCTCCTTCACTAGTTGCAGCCTAAGTGTATTAGTAAAACTTGCAACTACTCTGCAAATAAGTAGAAAACACAGCCATCCCTTATGATACTTCTAATGTTAAGTACTATGTCTTACATACATTAGGGGGTCTCACTCCAAAGACACTGAGTCACCTGTAATTGTTTATGTAGGATTTTAGTAACACACTTTGAAGCTAGACAGCAACTCTTTGATCTTTAAAAGCTTAAATGACAGATTCAAGTGTATAGCCTGAAACCTAAAGTTAATCTGAATTAAGACTGAAAATGAGGGACTGATCCACATTTCAAACGAACCAGGCATTTTAAAACGACACTGGCTAACTGATTAGTCCCCAGAATACATCATTCTTAAAGATAAATAAATCCTAAGAAACATTCATCCTGTAAAATTTGTTTGTAACATTCTGATATAAAGACCTCGTTCTGTAACACACTCAAAGGGAAGCAATTTCAATTCTTCCTGGAGTCAACAGACACTATAAAGTATTCAACTATTCACATGACAGAAGAACTTAACTTCAGCTTTCTCTTACAACGCTGCTAAGAGAAGGTAGTATTTCAAAACTGCACCCGTGCAATTTTGAAATGTAGAAATTTTCAATGTAGAAAATTCTACCGTAACTGAAAAGTAAAAATGGTAGTTTGATTTTCTCCACATTTCCAAAAGGAGAGAGGCTCCTTCATCTCTTTCCTCTTCCACTTCCATTATTATATCCCAGCACACAGACACACACCTTCCTTTCTTAAATTATTAAACCATCCACATCTAGGTTTGAAAATAGATTAACACTAGTACAATTATTCATGATACTTGAGTAACATTATATTACACTCTTGCTTCAGAAGGACAACACACAGAACAGATGTGCTAGTCTATTTAAACATATGCGCTAGTCTATTTAAACATATGCTTGGTCGGCTCCAAGAAAACACACACAGATACCAGAGTTTACAAAAAGACTGTGTTTTAGTCTTTATGCAACCTTAATACAAGAAAGATGAGCCTAACGATGTCCTGCCATGGCTCAGCTCTTGAATTCTGGGGACCCCACAACCTCTCAACAATGCAAAAAAAAGAGACAAGTAAGTTAGACTGCCAGGCAGCTGCAAACTGAGTGCAGGATATAGCTAAAAGCACCGAGTGAAACACTGAGGTCCAAGGTATGTTCAAGGGGATGGGTGGATACACGGACACATGCACACACTCAGCCAAATCTGCAGAGCTGCAGGCCCTCTCCCAGAGAAAGGAACTCCAGAAAAGTCTATCTCCTCAATCAAACAAGGAGACCACATCTACTGTCTGACAGTGAACAACAGGAAAAAGAGAACAGCATTCATCTGATTTGAATGTTAATATAGATAGTGGGATCCTATGACACTATAAAAAAGCAAATTGTTTGGAAGAAAGGAGGGTACACACCGACACCCAGCTCAGAATGCTTTTTTGGTCTTTCATCACCTTCACTCAAGGAGTATCGCAAGACTTCTCTCAGATGCATTTAATGTATCTCCACCTACTTAACCATATTCCTTGCTGTGCTGTCTTTTTTACATGCAACGTGTGGGACAGTAATCCTAAAATCCTCAACTTAGTGTCATCACAGAGCCACCAGCTGACACTTACTTGCACTACAGATGCCTTACGTGCTCAGCACGGGCTGCAGCCTTCAGCTTTTCATCATACCATGACTGCAGAGCCATGCTAATAGAAAGTATAGCCTTCAAAAATGAGATATAATTCCTCTATTTGTCACTTACTGCAAAAGTCCTGAGGAGTAGCTTCAGGTTTTCCTCTCTTATAGTTACCTACTTTCTCCTCTTTATTGTAATATTAAAGCCTTATGAGCATGATAAGGAAAACAGAAAAATGTTTCCATTGAGTATTAACCAAGTTTCATTGGCCACAGGTAGTTATGAAAAACACTTGCATGCTCAGCATAAAAGATGTATTATCAATTACAAAAAAACCCATTATTCTTACACATAACTGATATCAAAATATTAATTAACTTTAAAATGAGGACTGTATAGCTCCTCCACACTGAATAAAATAACTATTTTGCTATCCAGTGAGACTTTTTTGGGACCTCTACACTGCTAGCTGACAGTCAGGCACTGCAATCACACGGAATAGTTTTGATTCAAGATGTCCACGCTACATCTGTTATGATGCTGTGGAACATCTGTCAGTCCAGGGCAAATGTGGATGCTCTTTGTACTGTAGTCCCTGTTCATCTCCATGGGAAGGTAGTTAGTAATAAAACATTGTCGCTGACATTGCTACAGTTTCAGAATGAATTTCCTGCTGAAAACAGTATGATTGCACATTCTAGCACTGTCCTCAGTGGCAATGCTAACTTTGGGCTCTCATGAAAACCAAACACTACCTTACATTTCCCTAACCTTTCTCACCCACATTTTCCATCTCCCAACCTATTTCATGATAAACTTGTGAATTTTCAATTCAAAGTGTTATTGTCTACAAAACCAACTTGAAATTATCAAAATGGATATGCTGTATTATTTGCCAATTTCAATGAACATCAATTTCCATTATTTACATTAGAAGAAAAAACCCAAACCATACAGGTTGCTTTCTCCTGGGTTTTGGTCAACCTTCCTCCAGAATACGGGAGATTCACCATCAGAAAGATATCTTGATATAGATACAAAGATGACACATTCCTCAATTGACTTCTTACCTCCAACTACTGTTGCCATTTTATCAGAGCCTTTTACTGGACAGCACAGACACATTTGAAAGAACATTCTGACGATAGAGTTGACAACTATTTTATAATGTACCATTACAGATTTGAAAGAAAATCAGAATCAATTAATTTCATTTGTTCTTAATGACAGAACAAGAGGAAACACTTCAAGCTGCAGTAGGGTACATTAGCATCCCTACTAGAGGGAAAAATTACAGTCACCAGATCATTAAACAAACTGCCAAGTGAAGTTACAGACTCATTATCACTTGAAACATGACACCTATCAGAGGAGCCAGAAATAATAAATCTGTCTTGCCAAAATGGTAATGGATTGTTCATAAATTCCAGAAGAAACACATTCCTAAATTGAAATGGTTTGATTAGGTTACAAAAATTACTTGTTATTACAATCTGCATTATTTTGTTGAGCTGGTAATAACGAACATGAAAAGTGCTAGAGCAAACAGCCTCCTGAAAGATTGCCCAACTGGCAGCGTATTTAGAAAAGCTTTTCATTATAAGCCTTCACTTCTTTTCTTACTGTTTTTAAATTCATAACTTTGGAGAATATAACACTATTTAGGGTAGAAAATAACATCCCTTCAGTTGTATTTTTTGCATAGATTTTCTATACATGTAAACAAAATCAATACCACTTGCTTGCCATTTAGCCCACTCTATACCTTACCTAAGGACACACCAGCTGGTACAGGACCAAGCACAGCCTCGGGACAACCACTGCAGCAGTGGCAGGTGGCCAGATGCCACTGCCAGCTCCTGCACCCCGGGTACTCAGTGTTGGGGAGCAGCAGGAGGAAGGGGTGCTCCTGATGGGGAGGCAAACCAGCAGCAAGGGTGGTCCTGGCAACAGACCACCAAGTTTGAGGCAAAGGTGCAAGGCAAGGCCAAGTTAGGAAATCCAAACAAGTGAGGAGGAAAGCTGCAGCTGGCAGTTCCAGCGTGGCACAGGTGGGGATGAAAGGTGATGAACTGGGCTCAAATGGGGCTCCCAGGCCCTTGGCGGGGGCACCAAAGCCCAGTGGTGCCCTCAGGGTTCCAACGCTCGACTCCCACCACCAAAATGCATTGCTTCTGGTTTTGAAGGCATGAGGGCTTTGTGAAATGCCATATTATAACTCAGATTTTGCATTCTGCCCTTTATCAGCCTTAATGTCCTGCTAATTGTGAAAATTAAACTATTTCAGTACAACTAGACTAACCTCTGTCAGCATGGCACAGCTGGTACAGTACAGAGCCAGGCTGTGCTTAAAACAAGAATCTCTGCAGAATTCTGCTATGCTGGCAGGAGGTTTCCTGTGTGCTTTAGTGATTTAAGTAAATGACACAGAAGTCTGCTAGAAACAAAGTTAGACCTGTGAAAATATGAAGTTTAGTGGCATGCATATGCTAATATTGAGGGAAGGAAAATAGCAGTGGCAGTAACTAGTACTACAGCAGTGACAAGCTCCGCACTGCCTACTTCACAAACACTGCCTTTGACCAAGTTTCCATGGTTTAGGATAGGGAATATGAGGTCTGGTATTTAACTCTAAAACTCATCCATTTTATTACAGAGATCTCAAGCCACACATTAAATGGTTTTCACAGACAAAACAATGAAACGTGCATCAAAGCTCCAACACTACTCTCCCAGACAGAAAAGTGATTGGCAGGTAGGCAAAGAATCAATCTCTATCCAGCAGATCGCCCACTTCACTTTCAAGTACAGCTCAGTATAACATTTTGAAAAGACCATGAAAAGGAAATATGTCCAAAAAATTAAAAGAGAAAATATTTTGCGTAGAAGACTGCTAGCTGTAAAGTAACAACCAAAGTTACAAGGATTGACAATTTAGCAAGGTTCTTTTTTTTTTCTTAGATATTAAAGTTAATTAAAATTGGTGAAATCATGGAGTCATTTGTAACCTACCCTAAGTGCAGTATAATCTTATCTGAAAAGCATGAAATTACTCTGCCTATATCTATTACTTCAATTCTTGATAACTATTATAGTCATTCAATAATCCAATTACTATAAATTACACTGCAAAAGTAGGTCCGTGCAATAGCCAAAACAGAAAAGATTTGTGACATTGTCTGCACAACATTAATGGACCAAAAGAAACTTATTAGGTAAAATAAAATTAAAGAAAACCCCGAACTTGCTTTGGCTTCCCACAATACACATATCTGAAAAGTGTTTGACTTGCCGCAGAACAGGAAATTCTACAAACATATATACAATTACCATTTTCAAATGCAAGAGTCAAAATGTATATTGAATCTAGAATGGAATACTAAAATCAGTTTTTCATGTAGTTTGGAAGGTGCTAAGTTTGACACTGGTAAACAGGAACTCCTGCGTGCCGGCCAAACAAGCTTCCTCAAACGCAGGAACAATGAACTCACCCATGTAAAGCTCCATTTTCTGGTGCCCAGCACAGGAGGACTTCACCTAATACTCAAGAGTATGGATGGAGCCACTGAGAGTCAAGCTCTGCATGCTAATCCCTAGCTGGAAAAGGATCCCAGAGGAAGGGATACTTCACACAGAAAAACACTGGTGGTCACCAACTACCTTCTTCACTGGTTCAAAATCTGTTTTCAGTTCAGAGCTTTTAAACGCTAATAAATATTTATCTTGTATTTATAAACACAAGAAATAGTTTTTTTTTGGCTAAAGCCTAGCCCAAACACATGAAAATAATCTGGCATTTCAGTGTTGTATCAGGGATCAAAGCCAAAACCACATTATGAGAAAAATAATATAACCTTAAAGCACCCAAGAGCACAAAATATTTGACTGAAAGGGTGAATGAAGGAATGAAAGCAAATAAATCGTTTCATTTTCTAAATGGTTTCAATCAAATTTAAAAATGCAAATTATGTTAAAAAAAACCAAACCAACAACCTAGCTAGTGAATTTCCAACTTGGAAGTATGAGCCCACCTCATGAACAGTGAGTTCAGAAAAATCAGTAGCTGTTCTGTAAAGACAGAGGACAATAAGTCCTCCAATAGCAAGAGACAGTATTAGTATATATCCTCAGCTTTACATTTCAGATTACAAGGATGTAATGTTCAAACAAACAGGTCACCAAGCATGATGTGAACCTATTGTCACTGTTGTCCTCAGTCAGTTGGGATCTGTGATCCAATGGCTCATATTTATGATTAGAATCTCTAAAACCTGGTTCTACAGTGTCCCTACCCAAATCTACACAGCACAATCTTTCTATCTGGTACAGAAAAGCATACTAAAGTTATCCTAAAATAGTTAAGACCATCTACAATTTCCTTCTCAGCTAGGATTTATAGAATAAAAGTACTTTGTAGAACATTTAAAACAGTTAAAAAAAAGGAAGAATGGGGGGGAAGGGTTATCTGTTTACAGATTAATGCAATATAACAATCAAAAAAATAACTTTTCAGTATGGATTTCATTATATGGAACTAATGAGTTTTGTAAAATTCAAATCCAATAGAAGAAAACCTCCAAACACACTAGGGATTAATTATCAACGTTTGCAACAGTAAAAAAATATATTTCTTTTCCTATTTGAAATTAGGAGTAATTTCGGGAAAAAATCTGATTTAAACAACATTTTTTGAATAAGCAACTTTTCAGAATTTGTTGGGTGCTGTTTACTTCTCTGCTCTGGACTAAGCAGTCCAGAAAATAAACCATTCCCATACATTCATTAAGGTATTTACGTTCAAACTTCATATGATTCACAAATGTTTCATGGAACACAAAAACATGTTCTCTGAACTTCTTCATAAATTCAAAGCACAATCTGGCTCTGTAAATATCCAGAACTACTCAGGGCTGAGGCAGGCACAAAGGAAACAAAATATGCACACATGCACAAGCAAACATAAAACTCAGGCCTAACTTTAACAGTTTATACAATTTATACAAATCTATATACTGTGCATCCTCATCGAAGTTAATGCATTCTATAGAAAGTGAATTTATATTAATGAGATCCAATGGATCTAAAGTTACTGCCATGAAAGTGTACCAACCCATGTGGAGTGATCAGTATTACAAGGATGAAAATGAAAAAAGAAATAATTACGCTTTAATTGTTAATGTAAGGTGTGAAACAACCGCAGATGTTATTTACTCAGATTTCCATACAGCAGCTCATATAGAAAAGAGATGTATGGTGTTTTACTGCTTGAAATAAAAAAAAAATAAATAAAAATCCGTTATATCTAGAAAAATTGAGACTAGCACAGCTGCAGAAGAAAAAAAAAAAAGCTTTGTTGAAAAAAATCAATGTCTCACTTCTTGCTCTTTTCTGATATTTCCCCTCCACATTTTGCTCAGTCCACTTCTTTCTTTTCACATCTCTGTATGCTTTAGTCTTTCACCTCTTGAAATGCACGTCATTTTTCTCCATGGTTACAAATCAGATTTGTTGGTTTTCTGTCCTGATTGAGTTTCCAAGTTCTGTTCAGTTGGTTCATGATTTGAGTACTTCCATCACAACGAAAATCCCAAAGATCACAACATATTTAGATCATTTAAAATAGTAGCCAAGAAGGCGATATAAGTAGTTAAAAACTGTAACAGCAAAGCTCGGTTTGAATTTGAAATGTAGTTCTCTCTGTTCCAAATAATACATCTTTAATAAATTTTGCCTACTATAAATTGCTAATATGAAAATAAAGTTCATTACTGAATGTGGTAATTCTGGACTAATGGCCATTTTATTGTGTGGCTTTGCCATGCTTTAACCGGGACAAGATCTCCATCAGTCCCAACTCATTTTATTTCCACCTTCTTTGAAGGAAAAAAAGCCTTAACATAATGTGACAATTATTTTTCTCCAGTGACAAAAATCAAACATTATTACACTAACTAGCACATTATCCAAAAAGAAAGTACTGGATACTAATTCTGGAATTCCATTCAGGTTACCTTACTTACATTTCACTTTTGGAAGTAACACACAGACTCATCAGATCACAGTATGATTGAAGGTGGAAGGGACCTCTGGAGGTCTCTAGTGAAGCCTCCTGCTCAAAGTCAGGTAAGCTATCACAGGTAGATTTTAACTCATAACTACCACCCTGAGTCCAGCTAGTTTGTGTTCACCCATTCAGACCATAATGTACATGTATCCTTGATCTGAGAATATTGTGAAAGACAGTTTCAAAAGCCTTATTAAAGTACAAGTAAACAACATCTGCTGCTCTCCCTTTGTACACAAATCCTGTCATTTTATTATAAAAGGCAATCAGGCTGGTCAGACACAATCTACCCTTACTAAGTCTACACTGACTGTTCTCAATCACTTTTTTCTCCTTCATGCATCCATGAAATCTCCTTCATACATTTCAAGAGGACTCACGCCACGATGTTGTGAGGGCCCAAAGTGAGGCTGCCAACCTGCATTTCCCATATCTCACTTTAGGCCTGTTTTTAAGATGGGTGCAACACCTGCCTTTCTCTACTTATTTGGAAGCTTCCCTGTTGTCTATGATTTTTCAAAGACAATAGAGAGTAGCCTTGCAAGGACATTAGCCAGTGCTCTCTGCACCCTTGGATGCAGACCATCTGGTCCCATGGAGTTCTTGCAATGAAACTCTGCCTTGACCCTCAGTCACTCCTGGTGGTTCTCTTTAGACTATCCTGAAAAGCAAAAGACACCTGATAGCTGAAGACTGAGGCAAAGAAGGCATCAAGTAGAATCACAGAACCATAAAATAATTTAAGTTGGAAAAGACCTTTAAGATCATCCAGTCCAGCCATTAACCTAACACTGCCAGATCCACCACTAAAACATGTCCCTAAATGCCACATTTATATGTCTTTTAAATACCTCCAGGGATGGTGTTGTGTAGGTTCAGCCATCATCATTTTATGCTACCATCAGCTGCCTGATCACAGAGGCCAATGCTGAACTCAGCAACATCCCCTCAGAAGTCTTCTTTCAGACAGTCCTGCCATAAGTTCCTGTGAGCCCAGCTCTGCCTCTGCCCACTGGGGTGCTAACATCACCTGCAGGACATAAGAGACAGAGATGGCTCCCTCAGTGGCCCTTCACATGGAAGGACACCACCAAGAGAGCTCAGCAAGGTGCAACTAGCCCCAACAGAAGCCACACTCCACAGAAATCTCCTCCAACGGATTAGCTTCTGGTTGATATAGCCCTGGCCTCACCCATCCCCCCAAAACCCTCCATGCACCAAAAAGCCCTTTGTGCAAAAAACTTCTGTATTTGTTACTCCTAAAAAAAAAAAAGTCATCTTTTCAAGAGGTGTTTGGAAGGTGAAGAACGTAGACTAAACTTTAGCTGAGGAAGACTGGTGGAATAGACCTAAATGGAGAGGAGGCTTTTTGAGCGAAGGGTAGTAAAACTGTCGAGGTAGCACAAGTGGCAGAAGAGAGACTGTGCCTTTGCCTTTGCTGTCCTTGTGTGAAGAGCACCACTTGCTAGCTGAGCCTGGGCCACACTGAGTTCCTGCTGAGGAAATCGCTGAAGTCTTGAGTTGAGATGTGCTGGTGGGCTGATCCCAGAGTCTGGGAGTTGTAGGTATCACACTGGGCTATAATTACAGAAACAGCTGAGCATGAAAATACAGAAGATAAACACCAATACTAAGGAATGTTTCCCTCAGTTTATGGGAGGAACCTTGCAAGGGACTGTGTTGGTGTAGTGATGTACACATTCTTCAGGAAGTCATTCACTGTCTTTTTGTGTTTGAGGATATGAATTATTCAGCTGTTAGAACTTTATTTTGGGGGAAGCGAAGACGAAGATAAGATGCTTGTTTCTCTCTCTCTCCACAGGACTGCAGGTGCAAATCACAAGCAGATGTGGAATGGTTTGCTTGCCCTGGTCACTCTTATCTTGTACTCCATTGCTGTGGCAGCCCTGGTCCTCATGGCTCTTTTCTACACACGCTCAGAGGGCTGCACGTACAACAAGGTCCTGATTGGTGTTAATGGTGGCCTGTGCCTCTTTGTGTCTCTGGTGGCCATATCACCCTGTGTCCAGAATCGTGAGTCTGCTGACCTCTTCTCCTCCTGGGTTTCTGGTGCTGCCACAGCTGTGTGCTTGGACACATGAGCCATTGTTCTGGGCTGAAAGTTGCATGGTAGTTTAGAGCTGGTGCTGCTCTTTCCCTGGTCCCTTTATGTACTTTATGAAGTACTGTTGCTGGTCTTCAGCTCAGCTGCTGAAACTACAGAAGTTTGAGATACTTTGGGTGTGCCATCAGGCATTCATACTGTAAAGAAGGCTCACGTGCTGACGGCTCGTTACGTGTTGTGGAGCTTACATAATTCTTGCAATGGTAGCAGTTGAGGTAATAGCTGTCAAACTCATTCACCACTGGTTTACCATTTACTTCTGATTGCTTGTGATTTACCATCTGTAAAGTTTAGGCCTGGAGGAGCTGACAGCAGTATTTGATGCTTTGGTATATTTTATGTGTGTTGCTAGTATC
>JAVSBS010007079.1:0-13235 GCA_033124195.1 Coracias cyanogaster | reverse complement strand
CATCACCTGCAGGACATAAGAGACAGAGATGGCTCCCTCAGTGGCCCTTCACATGGAAGGACACCACCAAGAGAGCTTAGCAAGGTGCAACTCGCCCCAACAGAAGCCACACTCCACAGAAAGCTCCTCCAACGGATTAGCTTCTGGTTGATATAGCCCTGGCCTCACCCATCACCCCAACCACGACCACCTGGGTGAGGTGAGAGCCACAGGTGGATCAGGTTCTGCCTCTGAAACATTAAGCCAATAAGAAAAAACAAAACATTCTGCCTGGTTGTTACTCATCCACAGGTCAACTCCAATGCAGGGTCCACAGCTAAGGCCCCAGCACTTCAGATGGTGACTCAACCACTTCCCTGGGCAGCCTGTTCCAGTGCTTGATAACCCTTTTGGTGAAGAAATATATCTGCACTGAAAGACATTCAGCTTGGATGCTTCTGTATCAGCGTTCTAGTTCACACTAGATGTAGATTTTTGAAGTATATCTCCCCCAGTCATTTCCACTTCTCATGCTGTGATCTGCATTGTAGCATGGTCTCAGAGGACACGAGCTGGAGGGGTGCTCCAGTGGCAAAGCTAAAGACCCCAACTACTAACAGGCACTCAGTTCACAGGATCAAGCTAGAACTAATCTGAAATAAAACCCTAGAGATTCACACAGCGTGAATGTTCAATCCTTCTGTCTTACTCCACACATCTATTCAGATGTGCTGCTTACCAACATCAGATGTACCTTTGGTGCAATCCAAACCACTTTACAACACAGACTACACGGCAATCAATATGGATGATAATGAGATTCACCTAAAAACCATGTTCCTAATCCTAAGTAAAATAGTAATGCATGAGTACTGTGTTCAGTTTTGGCCCCCTCACCACAAGAAGGACATTAAGGCATTAGAGTGTGTCCAAAGAAGGGCAACGAAGCTGGTGCAGAGCACATGTCTTATGAGGAGTGTCTTAAAGAACTGGAGTTGTTTAGCCTAGAGAAGAGGAGACTATGGGGAGATCTTATTGCTCTCTACAATTACCTGAAAGGAGGCTGTAGAGGTGGGGGTCAGCCTGTTCAACCAAGTAACAAGTGATAGGACAAGAGGAAACAGCCACAAGTTGCACCGAGGGAAGTTAAGACTGGATATTAGGAAGAATTTCTTTACTGAAAGGGTTATTAGGCATTGGAACAGGTTGCTCAGGGCAGTGCTGGCGTCCCCATCCCTGGAGGTATTTAAAACACATATAGACATAGTGCTTCGGGATATGGTTTACTTGAGGACTTGTCAGTGTTAAGTTAATGATTGGACTTGGTGATCATAAAGGTCTTTTCCAATCTAGGCAATTTTGTAATTCTGTGATTCTGTGTCCTAAAATGAAATAATGGGATATTTTCCATCATCATTTTATGCTTTGTTCTGCCAGCCACAGAGTATGTAAGTATTTGTTTGCTTTGAAAAAGAAAAAAGTCTGTTACTCAGCTCACTAGTGGTAAATTTCCCTGAATGACCAGGTCAGCAAGTCTCAAACATTTCTGAACACATCAGGTTAGTATCAGTGACAAACAGGACAGCTAGAGCGAAGAGGTCAAGTCTAAGCTGTAGCATCTATACTAGCAAACAAAGCAGCTGAGGGCTTGGAGGTCAGCTGGCACAACTCTTGGCAGTCTAAGCACTTGTGCCCTCCCTGAAGACAGGAACCACCATCATGCTGCCTACAGGAATGGTCCCAAGTCATAGTCTACGTATTGTCTGGAAGACTGCTAATTAGCCTCGGACAACATTATGCTAGGGAAAATGCTAACAGTTTAACAGCATGACCAAATGCATTTTAGTGCTTGGAGCTATACTGTGGCCTTCTTCGTGCAGGTGGTAGCCAGTAATTCCCACCGTCACAGTTTAGACCCAGTCGGGAGCTGAGCATCACATGGCTGCTCACTCACTCCCCACCTCCCCAAATGGGAAGGAGAATAGGGAGAAACAGGGCAAAATCCCATGGGTTGAGATAAGGAGAATTTAAAGAGACAACGAAAAATAAGAAAAAGAACAATGACAGTAATAGTAATAAAATGATAAACAAAACAAGCGATATACAACAAACCTGGCCGAACGGTGACGTGCCATAGCCAACTGCGAACCCTGCCAGAGCTGGCGCTTTGCCCGGCCTATGCCACCCCACCACTCCCCACATATATAATGGAAATGATGTCAGAATGGTATCTAGTAAGCCACTGGCTGGTTCAGGTGTCTATCCTGGCTGTGGCCCCCTCCCAACTCCTGGTGAAAATCAACCCTATCCCAACCAAACCCAGGACACCCACATACAGAAGGGAAGAGATACCAAAATCTATCTTCAGACAGGTAGAACCTGACTCTGCTTCTACAGCAATTACTTCACCACATCCAACAAAAATCCCAGACCTCAAGGTAACTGCTAAATCATAGGTTACCCTGTACCACCAGTGGAGACATTGGAAGACTATTAAGCCTTGAAAAACCAAGACAAGCTTTTATGTTCCAGTTAAATGAAAACAGTCATAAAAAATATCTGCAGAGCTCATTAGAGAAAGCACCATAATTCCACATAAGGACATGAAATTAGTTCCACAAGATATTTGATGTGTAAATATCAAGCAAGCTGATGAGAGACTACTTAGATTGCAATTTACAATTAGCGTATCTTAATTTTTATTCTGTGCAATAATGTTCAAGATTACAATTTTCCATTATATTTAAGAAACAAAATACTTTTTAGTATTTGTTCAAGATTATATACAGAGAACATAAGACTACTGCTTGGATTGTTCTTTGAAGTCAGATCCAATTAAATACAAGATAGAGAATTAGCTCTCAGTGAGCAGAAGTCCTCCTAATGAAACATCAACTCCACAAATAAAATCAGAGATTATAGACAGACAAGTAAGTTATAGAGAGAAATGCTGTTCTTCTCCCTAAATAATGTTCCCTCATCTTTCATTTTGGAGAATGTTTTGATTACTTCAATGGAAAAGATCCTTTCTCCCAGGGACAAGAGTTTTTCAATTTATATTCATAATACTCTCTTGGCTGGCCTCTGTTTGCCAAAGTTTCACAGAAGCACTTGAAAAGTAATGATGCTCCACAAAACAATCTACTTTTTACCACTTATTAATTCCATCCAAAAGGATTTTATATAACTGCATTATGTTCATCTCACATCTCAGTGACATAAAATATGGCAATAGGTTGGTGGGTTTGTTTTAGTTTTATTTATCTTACTTCTGCTAGATGTGCTGAGCAAAGTCATAACTTTTGTAAGGCAGCATAGTCTGCAGCTAATTTTCAAAATATAAAAATATTTTCATGGTTCTTCCAGAGAAGACAGCCCTAACATTAATTACTTAAAAATATACATGAAGCACTCTTAGCACTTTTTTGTGACACCTGGCAATGAATCACATATTGGACTAACAGAAGGCAAACTTTATAAATTTTAAAAGATTAAGTCTTCATTTTAAGCTATAAATTGATGAAACAAGATGTTTTTGTGGAGCAGAATTAGATTGACCCTGGTCAGATTAAAACAACACTAGAATTACGAGAATTACAGAGTCAACTCAAGCAGGTTTACTACATTTAATTATATTTAGCTATAAACACTACAGCCAATAGACATTAAGCTAACCTTACTGACATTCATGAAAGTCTGTCAAACTGCTAAAAGCTGGAAAGAAGAAACTGAGATAGGAGACACTTAAGTATGGACTTTCCGTACTACACACGAAGTAACCCAGAAAAAATTACCCAGTACTCCTTGAGGTCTAGGTAACACTTCTCTGCCTACTCACTCCTTTCACATCCATTCCCTTTAACAACTGCCCTATAATGTTGCTAGTTAAAAAAAAAAAAAATCTCCTATCTTTATTTTTGTTTACTTCTTGTCAACTGGTGTGATAAACTGAAATGGAGCATCTACAAAGAGTACATGTTCAGCTAACGAGAAAGCCTGAAATATCTTTTTTTCTTTAGGCGTAAAGCAAAGATTATAAAGCAGGAGCAGAAAACAGTGAAGAACAGAAAGAAAGGGGTACATAAGCACAATGGCACATCAGAACAGTTAGTCACGCAATAAACTAAAAAAAAATGAAGAAGTGACAAAATATAAATCGAATCAGATTGTTAAGAATACCTGTTCTTTCCTCTTTCCTGGCATGTGGAAGAAATACTCTTGAGGATATTAGTCACAGATGGTTCCAACTGCCACAAGGTTGCCCTTGGTAAGAATTACAAATCTAATTTTTGTTTCTTTACTCTAAAGGTTTAATTACAAGTAGTAAAAGTCAGGAGAAGGAAGCATTCTTCCAAGCTACAATTTATATTGTCTGAGTGTTATAAACAACAGAAAGCTCTTTGGGGTTATGGATGCAAATCAGTCCTAAACAATTTCAATTTAACTGTCACCAGTAGATTGCTGTGGTAGCATTTTGACAATTCAGACTTGCTTCCTGGCCCACCTACCTTTACGAGTATCCACATATTCCTAAGCTAAATATCATAGAATGGTTTGAGTTGGAAGGGACCTCAAAGATCATCTAGTTCCAATCCTCCTGCCACGACAGACTGCTTCCTTGGTGGAGTCAGTGTATTTTCTGAAAAAAATCATGTTGCTTTTGAAAGTCCTTTGAGATCAACACATCCTGCTACATCTGTAACCCTCATTGCTTAAACTGAGTTGTGATGGTGCCATGTTTTTGTTAACCTCCTAGGTCCCCAAAAAAAAAAACCCTGCTGTTAAAGCTTCTGGAAGTCTAATTTCCATGAGGAAATTATTTTTTTGTAAATGGAAGGTACTCTTGGATAGATTTAAGCCTCACCTCTGAAACTTTAAGTAAAAAGGGTGATATATACAGAATTTCACTTGACTGGGAGCAAAGATGCGTAACTGTGAACAGTGAATAAATTGGCCCATACGCAGTTTCTGCCACCCTCCTCTTGGAGATGACACTATTTAACAAGTAATGCAGCCTAAAACTGTCTCAGGAGGTAATTTTGGCTACAGTAGTTTTTAGTAATTTTCTAATGTAAAATGAATGTGAAGTTTGTCTTAACTATACCAAGTAAACTGGAGGTTTGTGTGGAGTTAGATACAGTGGGTTGAAGTATATCTATTACCTATAGGTTGTCTGAAGACTGAGAGGTCTTCATGTAGTGTTTGATAACCTTGGAGGATATATAATTCTATGCAGACTAAGAACAGCCATTTCTTGCCTTATTAACTGTAAATGGTACTGACCACAACCTATTCTGTGATTATCACTTGGGAGAAGTATATATAAGTAGCCCATATATTTAAAAGTTCTTGTCAGAAAATATCTTTCTTCCCCCTCTATTTTTCACATATTACAAGTACAGACACATACAGGTATGCACACCTGTTTCAGTAGAATCAAAGACTCCTTTAATGATCACAAAATCCTGAATAACAGACTTCTAGGTTTTGGTACAGTACTCTTCAAAGCACACTAAAAAGTCTAATCCTTTTATGTAATGTCATTTTTCTCTTATTATTTAAAAAAAGAGTATTCTGTTTAGCACACCCAGCATATGCACCATATGATGCACCAGATGCCTTAGTAATTAATTCATCTTTTAAATGAAAAGTACAATAAATAGTTGCATAAAACAGTGTGTTGATGCAACTGATAACTACACTGACAATTCAAAACTAGAAAAGGAGAAGATTTTATAAAAAGCAGTATCTACATCACAAAACAAGACTGTCAGACTGAACTGGAAACATAACCTTATTTATGCTTCAACTGTATTCTGGAAAGTAGCACACAGCACATATTACTGTATATGCCTATATTGCCGTTCCATCAGGGCTCTTGAAGGGTGGCAGAAGAACATCTAAATGCTACATTGACAAATGTGCTGTGTAAGAGAGCAGGATATGTTGGGAAAAAAAAAAAAAAAAGAAGAGGGGAAAATACATATATAATTAGACTGTAATGCCTGCTTGAAGAGAATAGACTTTTTACTAGTATAGAAGAAACTTGCATTTTATTAACACAACACCATCTATGAGTAATTCCTTAAGCCTTTCTAAAAACATAACTTAATACTGCTAGACAGGATTTGTATGGAGAGACGTGCCTATGAATTTCCTCACAGTATCTATGTCTTAGCTGCAGCCAGTGAAACAAATGAAAAATCTATCTGTTTGCCTGTTGACTGAACAGGTCCACTGGAGAGGAAGATGACAACACATGCTTGTGACAAACAGTTTTCAAATATGCATGCATCCTCATGAAATCCACTATGAGATCAATTCTTCTGACACTCTCCTCCAACAAACTTAATAGTTTTACCCACAAAAAAAGCTTCTACAGAGGAACAAAATAAATATTTGTGACTATCTTCCATATCGCTTAGCACTGTTCTGAATGTGTATGGTTGTTCTTCTGTATTTTTCATGTTACATATTAGCTATTGTACATAATATAATATATCCATATTCATAGTGGCATGAATGCTACTCCTTAGTTACACAAGCAGCAGAAGCAAGTATGTTTATACTCCTAAGCTAAATGAATGAATATTCCCCAATGAAGACTGCATCCATTATTGGAAGGGACAGGATAGTGCATGATTTACTGAAGACAAAAAACAACAAAACAAAAATAAAGCTGAACAAAATCTAACTGAGCTATGGAATAAAGCTTTAAAACTGAAAAATATTCTCCACAATGTTTACAGAAGTTTTATCAGGTATTTAGAAAATGTAAAGTACTGAAATACAAGTTACGTAATCCAAATGTACAAAGAAAAAAAATAAAAACCAACAAAAAAAACCCCCAGAATTAATAGAACTCAAAACCTTAGGTGAGGTTCCTTCAGCTTCTCCACTGGTAAGGTAGGAACAATAATGCTCACCCACTTCACAGTGTACTCCGAAACATAGTATACTACTATTTACATTTTATCCAGTATACAGATAAATGCTAACAACTGTTAGTAGAATGAACCAGGACAGCAGCACTGGAATCTCTGTCCACGAGCATGCAGAGTGCAGCCAACACACAGTTTTTCCACTGGATATGTGAAAATAGCCCATCACAAAATAAGAGGCTGAGCTACCCTGAGCCCCATTTAAAGTCCTTCCATTTGTTGTTAGTCCGCTCATAAAAGCGGGCATAAGAGGGAATTTCCATCAGAAGGTACAACCATCAAACTTCTCTTTTGTGGCAAGGAGGAATCATCAAGAAACAACGATAAAGATTTGACACCAAAAGGCTTTGATTCCATCCCGGTCTGGATAAAACTGCTTCTGTGGTCCTCAACAGATCAGTTAACCCCTCTCTGCTACACATCTCCATAAGTACAGTGCAGAAGTCAGTAGTGCTTTAGATCAAGGAAGTGCTACGGAACTCAGCCGCTCGGATTCTGGGAAGTATATGTATAGCATGGATGATAACCAGCTATGAAAAAAGCTACTCTGGATGCACTTTGCACAGCAGATCGCATTACATAGAACTTGCCTGTTCAGGGGAAAAGTTTCTGCTCAGTTTTTTTTATGCAGTAACTTAGAAGTCTTATACAAACTGTGTCAAGGCAAAAATCCGAGAACATCAGGCATAAATAGTCCTGCAAGTTTGGCATGCTGGAGGGAAGCACTATAAGGCTAATGGTTTTATAGCACTGTACAGCATGAGCATGTACTATGCCTCTTCAAATACAGTACAAAACTGAGGTTTTGCATTGATTTTCCTGCCCAGAACTTCTCTAAATACTACAAATGCATTTTGTCCTACTACAATCTGAACTTCACAAGGAGATGATAAATGAGATAATATTGATTAGATTGTGCTAAAGGGTTCCAGCTCTTCAAGGTTATATCCTTTAGAGAGTTTGTAAATCTCATTACAGAAATCTGCCTGCTGATATACATAAATAAAGAGTGGCAGAAGGGTTCCAGCATGACAGCTCTCACTGGAGTCACACTGTTCTTCAGACAGAAAGTTCAGACAAGCATGTACAGAGGAGTTCAAAACGGTAGAATCAGCTTGCTTTTTTCAAAGAAAACAGACAAAAAAAATTTAGATCATATCTGTATTAAATGAGTGTTACTGACAAAGGGTGTCTGGAGTAAAGTACAATCTTGGGCCTCCATTGGCTTTAACTGTCAGCTTCGTCAGTAATATGAAGGATGAGCAAATCCACTAAATTGTTCCAAGTACTTTACTTTAACATGCAGTTTTTATAGCAAATGCATCTTAACTTCAGATGAAAGCCAGCGTCAGCTTTTCCCTGCTTTTGATGGAAGAAAAAAATAAAGTACATGAAACACCACACAGAAAAGCAAGTACAATAATCTACTAAATTCCCCTCGAGTTATGCATTCATTCTCAACTAATGGAGGAAAAGAAGAGGCACTTCCACTAGCCATCTGCTTTTTAAAAACTTTCATTGCTTAGAATTTCTCTCTGAGAAATCAGGGTGAGGGCAGGGAGATGGGGAGAGTGTAATACTGAACAGGACCAGGGATCCCTCTGTCCTGTTGGACAGAAGGCTGTACAGAGTCACCAGTTCATGTCGCCAGCCATGAAGGCTAACAGCACCAGCAACAATAGAGATATGATCCACATAATCATTTCCTTTTACCCTGTACTCATTAGACTGCACCCAGTTTTGGGCCCCACAACACAAGAAACATATTGAAAAATGAGAGCAAGCCCAATCGATGTCCCACCAAAATGGTCAGGGGACTGAAGCACTTTCCCTGTGAGGAGGGGCTGAGTAAGCTGGGCTTGCTTGAAGTTGACGAAGTGGCTTTTGGGAGGATCTAACAGCAGCCCCCCAGTTCACTGTGAAAACAACCCAGCAGGGAGCAGGTTGTCCAGAGAGGTTGTGCAGTCTCCATCCTTGGAGATTTTAGAGATACAATGGGAAAAGACCTGAACAACTCAGTCTGAATTCCACAGGGTCACTGCTTTCAGAAGGTTAGGCTTACAGACTACCAAAGGTCCCTTTCAACCTGAATTAGTCTGATTTGTGTTTGCTGCCTCTATTATCATGATGCCACTGACAAGCAACATCAGGTGTCAGTGTTGCAGGAACACAGCCATGGCCCGTTCCTTCTGCTAAGCTCTGCTAAGGTATCTATTCTCAGCAGTCTCTGTACTCCCAAGTGAAAGTGATTCTATTTATATTTATCTCATAGAATGTTTTAAACATCAGAAAAAAATTGCTTACAATACAAAACACAGATCTGAGGTGTAAAAAGAATACCAATGCTGCTCTTTTTCTGAAATCAGACATTATTTTTCACAGCAGCAGGTGGGCACAAGTCTTATTTCCATCAAGATGTTAAGGTCATAAGCTCGAATATGTTTTTTATCAGTTTGGTAACTGTTCTCATGGAGACATGTACAGGCAGAAGCAGGACTCAGATTTGGTTTGTGATAGTAGTAAAGCCAACTGAAGAACAATGAAATATTTGCACATTCTGATATTTACTAAGTGCTTGGCAAATTTCTTTAATAGGATCTCAAAATGATCAATTTCACTGATTTTTAGGAAAAAAATATGTTCTGAAATTAGTGGGAAGTCAATAAAATTTGCACTGGAAAGTAATTATTAGGCTTCACACAGTGGAGCACATAGACATACCCTCTCTATCATGAAGCTCCACCATCTTTTTCCTTATGTTTCCCATCACCAAATCAGGAGACAAATTCTGTTCACTTTACAACAAGTTTCTGAAATCAGCTTTTTCCCAGCAAGGAACTGGAATAGAAAATGAGTGTGTGGGAAGAAAAGCTTCAATTAATAAGAATATCCTATCCAAGACAGATCTTTGAAACAATCTTGAAATCCATGCCACCTTAGTGCTGATGGTACTTTCAATTAAAAAAAAAAAACATAGGAAAGTTGAAGCTTCTTACAGTCATATACAGTAAGACTGAATGGAGTCCAGACCTACCAAAATACTGGTGTGGAATACTAATGGTGGTCATCTATTTTAGGAAAATTGCAAAATTGTATGTTGACCCTGAAAAGATAGATAGGGAGACAGCAAGAGACTGATGTTTGTGGTAACATGACATCTAGTGTTCACTTTCAGGAAGCTTCTTTATTGGTGGGTGCCAAATTTTGAAAAAACATCAATACCCCAGAACTTGCTTTCAAAAAAAAAAACCAAACCCAAAATAGTATCTCTAATTAAGTATCTAAGTTACACAGATACAGTGGAAAAAAAGAGGAGGAAAGGAACAAAATCTGCACGTGCTGCATTTTCTCCTCTTACTGAGCACACAATTTGGGTAACTCCAGAAAACAAGGAAAGCGCACTATCCAAAAAAAGTTCCACATCATCTTTTTCTTTTGGGTTTCTGCTGAATAAAAAAGTCTACTGACAACTTCCATACAGAGCCACAAAAAACCTAGTAGAAATCTAGGTCTACTATACAAAAAACGCACAACAGATGTTTAAAAGAATAGTACTTATTCTAAGAAAACAAACCAAAAATGAACCAAACAAAAAATTAGTGACAGGATGTATTTATACACAGCAATGAGCCATGCACTTTTACTTCTTCATTTAAAATCTTGGCATATCAAGAGTACAAGTAACTGTACGGCTATCATTCCCTTTCATGCTTCTAGTAACATAATGAAAACCACAGTATCTAATGCATCCTAGATCAATGAGGCCATAAAATCCATGTAAATTCATGGCACCAGCACTCTGACATAGTGAATAACAATTTCATAAGGGATTTGAGGGGCAAAGAAGGGAAGAATTATATAAGAAATAAAACCAAAAAGTTCACTACAGATTGAGGACGAATACGCTGCTTTCTGAAACCAGCTCAGTAAGAGCATGTATCTGATCCCGAATGAAACAAGTATCAGAAATTACACTGAGAAGATACTGGCAAAACATTAAACACAAGGTCTGACTGAAATTTCAGTTCTATGGAACAGAACATAAATAACTATGCTTCAAGAAGTCTATAGATATATTGTGAGAAACATTCCTAAAAGAGCTTGCTGATGTTTAAAATATAAGCACACAAAACACGCTGGTATTGTATTGCAAATCTAGCATGCTGTCTTTAATTTAAAAGCATGCTGAATTACTTTCCAAGTAATATTTAACTGTCATCCTCCTGAAGTGAAAAAAAAGTAAAATAGATGTACCTTCAAGTATTAAGACTGCCTAACTACAACAGTCCCAAACAAGGAATAGGACTCAGCATGCAATACTTAGTCAAATGGTAACTAGTGTTACTGTATCTCATTTCTGAGAAAAATATGCACAGACATAGTCAATACATCAACATTAAAACAGACATTTTTCTTTCAGCATGATAAACAGATCCAGATTCTAACACTGTTAAATATCTCAGGAATATGCAAGTGAAGCACTTACCACATTACTCATTATAAAACAAGTCCTTATTTTTTAAGATGTTTTCAGCATAATTTTCAGCAGAGGCTGAGTACGTGATATATCTGGGGAGCAAGGCAGTTAAGAACTCACCTAAATCTGCCATAAGATGTGCCTGTTGAACTTAGTCTATATGGCTTTTAAGACTACATGTATATGCATTCTTTCAATCTTACACCTCTATTGAACATACTCTGGCAAGTGAGGGTAAGTTGTTCTGTGTTTATTGGAAACAGCATGGGATTCACAGTACCCCATTTAGGGTCCAGGTAAACTATATAGCCACAACCCTGGAGTTCCTACCACTCTTGTCCTAAAGGTGAGTTCACTGTTCCTTCAGCACCTAGCTCAGCCCCAGGCTAAGGTCCCATGAGTATCAGCAGGAACAGCACATTCTATTAGCCTTAAGCATATACGTTTAATGCAACTACAAGAACACCAGTCATAAATTTCACCTAATGATGGTGATTATCCCTCACCTTTAACGTTGAAATATTCTTTACCGCCATACAACCTACTCAGCTGTTAACATTTTAGTAATTGCCGCACAGATTATTTTTGCAGTTCAGGAACAATTCTTACAAATGAAGAGCTGTGGAACAGCTTTAAAACACAGAAGATTCTACAGTAGGCTTAATTCAATTACTTCCTTTTGAACAACAGAAGTTTTAAAAACCCAAAGGTGAAATGTCTGCATCTCTTCACACACAGCTGGAGGAGAGACATGACTGTACAGTGCACACAGCGCAAAAACGAGCTGGGACAAGACAACAGTTTGTTTCCAGATTTCCGTGCAGTTGTCATACACGCTCGTGATTTCAGCTAGCCTCTAACCTTTACTCCCACACTTCCATCCTCCAAATATTTACTCTGTTTTAGGATTACCAAGGCTCAAAGCAGTTATGGATGCACTGTGACGGGGAACACGTCTTAAAGTCATCCTTCATGCAGCTGAAAGGAGATGCCTTCTAAAAAACACTCGATAAAGCATGAGGAAGATAACACTGTTTTCCTTTAAAAATTGCAAGGCTGTGGTCACAGAAATAGCTTGAAGGACAGGGGAAGAAAAATAAAGGGCTGTTTTTATTTTAGCCCTGGTAAACTATTTAATAATAAAAAGTTCGTCATTGCATTTAGACCGTGAGGGAAAAACCAAGATTGCCGTTCAACAAAATAACTTTACATGCCAAGAAGAGCAGCGCATTAGACCACAGAGCCTGTAATGATTTTAGAAGGCAGACAGGGCATATCTACTACACCTCGTATAAATCAAGGACAGCTGGGAACCGCCGTCAGAGGGCATCATTCATAAATGATTTTCCAAATATGCTGCCTCGAAGTAGCAAGTTATTTTCCAACTCCCTCACAGGCATCGCTTAAAAGTGCGTGAGGTGCTAAATACGTCGAAGTAGCTATTTATTTCTTGGGTTTTTTGTCATCCCAGGCTTGCCGACGGGCTACAAACCAAGCGACTCCACCCTGTCGCCGGGAAACTCGTCCCTCACACTGCAGCCTGTCACGGTGGGTCGAAAATCGCGATCACAGCTGGTGCCACCGCCACAGCACAGGGGACAACCCCCCCCCCCCCGACCGCGCTCGGGCCCCCGCGGCCCGCCTGGCTCCTCTTCCCCACGGCCCCCGCGGGAGCGAAGCGCGGGAAGAGGCGGCCACCCCGCCCGCGGGAGCCGCACCGAGCCCGGGCAGCCGCCGCCTCGTCCCTCCGAGAGCCCCCCCAGCGTCCGGCGGGGCTGGCGGGCCGGGCCGCCGCGGCGGGCTGAGGGGCGAGGCGGACCAGGGGGGAACGCACCGTT
>JAVSBS010007078.1:26463-48778 GCA_033124195.1 Coracias cyanogaster | reverse complement strand
ACTGCTCTGGATTCCCCACACGCTCTGCTATACATGGCAACTTAACATTGATACACAAAAAAAACCAAAACAATAACAAGCTGAGCACATTTTACCTCCTTAAAAATGACACTGCAAATGTATTTTTTAGAATTAAAATAGCATAGCTGTTTGCAGAGCTCATAGTCATCACAGTGAAAGGAACAGACAGACAAATCCATTTTTCCACCATTAATTTTCCTACATAATCTTCCTAATAAAAGACCAACTAGCCTTTGAGAAGGTTAGTGACTTGCGTTGATAATTAAAATCCCAAATGTATGAGATAAGCTCAGTGCAGATTGCTGAGCACTTCCAGGATCTATGAGCAAAAAGATGGAGAACTGGTCTGCTTCATGGGTCCAAATAGGAAGGTCAGGACTGTTTAGAAAATCTAAGGAAATACTATTGGAATCTGGACACATGCGCACTCATTACAAGAAAAGCAAAAATTCCTTGTTTATGTAGAAGTTTAAGACAGATAAAGGAAACATAGAGCTCAGTTTTTCTAGTTTTCAAGTTGTGTTTGAAGGCCACAGAGGGGTTTGTCTGAACGTACACAGGCAGAATCAAATGTATGCTGGGTATATTCTTTTTTTTTTTGTATTGGATGTAATTTGTACAAAATTGTAGGAATACAGAAGAAAGTTAAGGCTGTTTGCACATTTTCATGAGAGTAGGTGTTAGTGTGGGTATATCACCATCAGAGTATGGTAATTCTGCGGAGAAACCTGGGTTGAGGTGAGGCACTTGGGCCGTGCACTTCCACCTCTGGACGTCACCCTGCCCAGTGAGATGCCAAAATGCCTATCAGTGAGGCTGAAGGGGGTTAAACACACCACAACTCTGTTCCACACCGGGGCGGCTGCAGGACTGCGAGCTGCTGTGGGAACGTACGCCTGTGCTGAGACAGCAGACTGCTTGTGGAGATCTGCAACAACACATAGATTCTTGTTATTGTGCGTATTTGGTATTAAACTCTTTAATTAGATACCTTGTTGTCACACACACTGTATATAATACCTACATATGTGTTTGTCTGTATATAGCACTCAGGATGGGCCAAAGTCACTATTTACTGTCTGATCCCATGTACCAAGATGTACTTGCAATGCACTAATAAAGGACACAAGACAAACCAAAACTTTTTGTAAACAGATTGCCTATTTTGAAAATTACATTCCTTCCCAAAATAAGTTTTGAGAAGAGGCAAGGGCTGAGCTTTGTAGTCAGAGTTTCTGCACTCTAATTGCAGCTGCCCCAGATACCCGCTGTGGCCTTGGACAAGTCACAACACTTCAGTTGCTCTATTTCTCCTGGTAGATTAATATTTGTCTACATATCTCTTGAGGGTATGGCTAAGATTAATTAATACTTACTCTTTATTACTTGTTAACTGCCTGCAATGTGTGGGATGTAAAACACTTTGAAGAGCAGAAGTGTCATTTCACAAATTAAATGGTGTAATGAACTGACTACTCCATATAGGTACAACTACCCTACATGGTTGGAAATTATTCTTTGTGGGTGATAAACCCTATAGTGCTAACAGCTAAAGGATCTTCTTTTGGCACAAGGTGCTACTGGACTGCCTGTTGTACCAGGAGGGCCAGAGCGATGGGGTTCATAGCCCAAGGAATGCAGCACGTAGAAAAGCCTGGGTGGATTCTACGTTTGCATTATCAGGGTTATTTCCTATATATTCCTATATACGAAAATAGTACAGTTCACCAGTTTTTCTCTTCAGCTGGGATCTCATTCTTTGCTTGCAGTCAATGGTGGTGTTTTTTGCCATCACAGGATGATACAGTATGATAAATCCCTACTCTCTGGTGATTCATCCTTGCGTGGGAACAAGTATGAGATGCTGACAAATTGCACCAGTGCTGAAACTTCTGTCTCAGGCATCAGCGTTTTGATTTTTAGCAGTGCTACTCAGGACTGTAGTATCAAAGTGTTATCACTATAAGTGAAATTCTACCCAGATCTCTCTCGTTCTCCTTTGACAGATGGGAAAGGGAGACACGAGGTCTCCCTTGTCAAAGGTCCCACAGGAAGCAGAAGCAGGAAAGCACCATGGAGTCCAACTGCTGCATGATGCTCAGCCCATCTTCCTCCTCAGAGAGTCTGAAGAAATTTAGCAAGTTGCTATTTTCAGATTTACTTCCACATGTCTCTCTTCCTGAAAGCTAATGAGGCTGTAGCAACATGATGGAGGTTTCCCTGCCCCCACATGATGCACAGCACTTACATTTAGATGTGGTTTTGAGGAACGCTGACTCCCATTCCAAAATTCCCACCAGTGATTTTTAGGCTGGCTCCAAGCTAATACAATCCATCCCTTAGAAAGCCATACCAAAGCGACTGGTATCAACCTCCACCACCTAGAAACCACAAAGCTGTGTCAAAATGATGTTAAACTGGGCAGAAATTGTTTTCCTGGAATAACCAAGGGAAAGAAATCCACTGCACAGAGGGACCCCTGTGGCTGAGAAACCCCATCAGACATCAGGACATCCAGAGCTGGCCAACTATAAACAGACCGAGTGAATGTCTCCTAGTGCTGCCTGTGCCTCCCCTGGGGTAGCCACATGTCCTTCCGCACATCTCCAGGAGGACACACACGTTGCTCCCAATGCATTGGCACTCATCTCTGCTGCGGGAAATGTTGGGATGGGAAGCTTTAACATCTGGGAGAACTTCCATCCACTGGAGAGCATATTGCTGTGAAGAGCAGGTTACATTTCTCTCCTGACCTCTGCCAAGTACTCCTATGGACTACTTTTGCAGGCTTTTAATGTCTTTTTTGTTAATAACAGAAGGAATGGTGATATTTCTGCATTATTTCATACATTTCTTCAAAGCTCTATGGTTTCTATTCTCAATTGCTGTAGAAAAGGGGTCACTGGAAAGGCTAAAAATTGATATTTAATGGGCAGCATCAGAAATGATTGTAGAAATATCCAGGGGTGGTGGATTCTACTGCAGAAACCCACAAAATTTCCCCAAATATTCCTTGCTAGCAGTTTTGCCCAGAATGCACCAGTGGCACTACCCTCTGCCCCCAGCCTGTATGCTGAGGAAAGGCTCCTTATTCACTGAGCATTTCAGCACCAATGGTATTTTACAGCGACCAAGCCTGAAAAGCTTGAAAATGGATCAATGAGTCAGGCCAGAGCTTAATCAGATATTTCTCTCTTCATTCATGTCTTTTAAACCAGAACTTTGTGAAGTTGTATTTGCCAAATACCTAATTTCTGTGGGAAAAGAGTTGCTCTAACTTCAGGCTAGAGGTATATAAGCAATTCCACTACAAGCTCCATTTCTTGTCTGCACTGGAAACCAACCCCTTATAAATCATTGTTTTAAATGAGTAGAGGGACCATATATCTTAAAGTATTAGCTGTTGGCCAGCAGGTACCATCATGATAGGCAGGCATGAAGGCAGCTGGCAAGTGAGCTGTCCACTTTCATTTTTGCTTCATGACAGCTTTATTGCTGCTTCTCCCTTGAAAAAATTTTCTAATTTTTAACAAATTATGAATTCTGCAAGCTGTTCTGAAATCAGGGATTTTTTAACCCAACGTCCCAACCAGCTCCTGTCAACTTAAATTCTCTGAATAAGATATATTTATTGCTTTATCACGTCAGGCAGGTTTTTCTAATGGTCAAAATATACATTACTAAAAAAAAAAACAACCTAGCCTTGACTACTAAAGAGTGAAACGCTGCTTCCCTCCTGTGGTGATGTTTCTGATTGCAGACCGAAACACTATTTGTACAGACAAACCACATTGCACATTTTAAGTGATATTATTATTATTATGACATTTGAAGAGTATTGCTTTCTTGCTAATCTGCAGGCAAGCAGTGATCCACATCCCACCGTTACTGTTACAGTGCTGGATTTGAGTTTTCAAAGCTGAACGGTGCTGTTGAAGCATACGACATGCCAGCTCTTCCTAATCTGCTGCGATAGGAGCCATGAGAACCTTATCTCATTATGACCTGCTGTTTGTGGACAAGTTCTCCCCTTTCAGCTGCATTTGATTTGATTCTGTGGCTGGGTGGGTGCAGGAGGGTTATGTATCGGTGTGCTAAATAATGAAGAGGATTAGTGGCAGCAAGACAAAGGGAGCAAACATGGATTAGAGCGTTGAGCCTACCTGCAAACTGCTCTGATGCAGCAGGAGCTATTCTACAGGCTGCTGGGTCACTGAGCCAGCACAACAGGACAGACCACACAATGTGTTATGTTATTACCATTTCTGCATTTGCTACTCTTATCAATATTGTATTAGTGTCCGGAGGGCTCATCCAGGATCCCGTATCTCCACCCAAAAGGATGATGAAGTTTCAAGGGGGAGGCATGGGGATGTAAGATGTGGTTTACTTTAAAAATGGAACATAGCAGAAGGCATGATAAAAATACCTGTGGTCATGAATAAGTGAGAGGAAACAGGGCAAGAGATTTGAATTTCCTTTTTTTGTCATGCAAGAATGAAGGCAAACACTAACAATGGTAACAGGGTAAGTTGGGGCTGATGAAGGAACCAGTTTTTCATGGAGCATATAATCGAGAAGAGAGTGGATGAAATGCATAACACCCAGGACCCACTGCTTCTCTCTTGGCTTTGTGCTAGTGAACACCAAAAATTCCTTTGGGATAGAAGTTTGGGAGTTCCCTTGTTCCTGGGTTTTATCTCTACTTCCCAAATGCAAAGCATTTGGAATCAAAGAACTATTTCCTAGACAGATATACAGACAACCTTCTCACACAGGATCGAAAACTGGGTTCATTTGAGGAGAAATCACACAGTTTTTGGCGGGAGAAGGACAGGTGGAAAAGGAAAGATGCTACCTCCTGTCAAATGCTTTTGATAAAATTAAAGCTGAGCCAGATGGTAATGGTACAGGCTAATGCTACCATATGGCAGGATCAGTCATGCAAAAAATATGCTACTTTAAGGAATGTGTGAAACTGATAGATGTTAATATTCCAAGTATTTGAGGTTTGTATCCTTTGCATTCTTATGGGCTGTGGAACTGGAAGAAGATGCACGTGTTCAGGAAGTGTTCTCTTGGACCGCAGTCATGCTCTGGTGGAATATTCATTCCTCCTCTGCTCTCTTCACCAGTAGGAAACATCTAGCCAAGCTATTGCTTTGCTCTCCCTGCTCTGTGCTGGAAGCACATCACAGCAGGGTCTGTGTCTGGGCAGGTGCTCGCCTAGACAAAGAAAGGGACAAGGGCTCACTGCACAGGCAGGGCAGGGCGGGGACGCCGGCACTGACCATTGCTCCCCTTTCCAGGGGTTCACAGGATATGCAGAAGAGAGGCATCCCTGGCCACAGCCACAGGGATCAAGATGTCCTGCACTGTCCCTGCAGCTGTGGAGGGGAGGGAGAGGACAAGGGCAAGGGGTGAATGAGCATAAGCCCCAGACCTCTTCATTTCCATTGGGGAAAACCAGAGATCATGACACTGACAATGGTAGCTATTGCTGGCCAGATGCTACCAAGAAGAAGAGGAATGATACAACTTCTCCACTCTCAGATTCTTGCCAGCTCTGAGTTCCTAACAGTGCCATGTAGTATTCAGAGGTGAAATATTTTGGTTCTCTGTTATATGACTGAGATCTGCGTGGAAGTGAACAAGATCCCCAACACAGCAAGATACATTCACACTGAATTGCTGGATGACTTTGCCTGGATGTATGTCAAAAGCTTGTCTCTCCTTATCACTATTGTCTCTGAGGAGAAGCTTATTTCATATATACTGTAACTCTCTTGAGTTGGTGGGATTGTGTCATGGGTGATAAACTTGGCTGAAAATCTGTTTTGAACTTTTGATGATGATATTAAAAAAACAATAACGACAGTGAGATTGTGGCTCATGATGACTGTTGTTTGTGCCCTATGCTGTATACCACCCCAGGATTTAGAATAGGATCCTATTGTTGTATTTCCAGTAAACAAAGAGGCAGTTTCTCCTCCTGCCTTATTAGATAGTCTTTGTATGAATTGAGGAAAATAACACATCTGTGTGAGACAAAGCATGGTGTAAGAGACCCTCCTTGGCCTGTCCTGGTGGAGACGTGGCCTCTAGTGTATGCAAGGAACCCAGCTGAGGGACTGGGTTTAAACACAGAGCCAACTTTAAAAGACCATGAATTCACATAAGTACTACTTTAATTTCTACTTCAGCACTCTGCACTTTTCTGTGAACCATTTCCAGCAATTTAAACTGAAGGGATGCAGGGACTAAAGTGAATCTGGCAGGGCTGGAGACTTTGAAGGAAGCCAGTTTAGCAGAAATGGTGCCAAGGAGTGATCTCCAGTATTTCTATCAGGAAACATCCTCAGTTGTGTTATGGTTAACACCACAGCCTGGATTCATGTCACCTCACTTCACCCCTGCAATCTGCTGACCAAAGATACTCGTGATAGGAAAAACCTGAAGAGATGGAAAAATGGTTTAAATATTGATATTAGTAAATGGGAGCATCATATTACTGCGTATGGAAACATGAAAGAGCTCTTAAGCTTGTGCTGCCCTTGCTGCTGGATCTATCGAGAAACACCTTTCTGAGAATGGCAACTGATAAGTGACCATTTCTGAGGTTTCCTCTGTCTTTTGTCTCACCCAGTGTGCAGGGCTAGTTACAGGGGCTGAACTGGATGAGTATGG
Organism: Coracias cyanogaster; assembly: GCA_033124195.1. Taxonomy (NCBI): domain Eukaryota; kingdom Metazoa; phylum Chordata; class Aves; order Coraciiformes; family Coraciidae; genus Coracias; species Coracias cyanogaster. Next base: position 42,070 of record JAVSBS010007078.1, on the reverse strand, counting down.
TGAGCTTCGTCCCCTGCAGGTGGACAACTCAGGGCTCGGAGGGCTCGTGGGCACACGACGCACACTACATGTGCTACTGCTGTCCCCAGAGTAAAACTCTGCCTTAAACAAGACGGGGATCACTTCTGATGTGCAACATTAGCTTTTTTCTCCACTTCAGCTCCCCTCCAAAAAGTTACTTTTTAACGAATAAACCTTAAAAAAATAAATTTTCTTTGCAAAAAAAAAGTGTGAACTTGCACCAACTCTGTCAATGTCAACAGTATCTGTACACAGCAGTAAATTCTAGGTTAACCATTGTAATCAGAAAAGAAATGATCTGCACACAGACAGAAGTGAAGAAGTAATTGGTATCATCATCCTTTCAGTGATGCTTTGTTATTTCTTTCTCATTTTGTATTTGTACATTTGATTTTTCCTGCCTAAGCATGGTATTTTGCATTTGTCCTCATTGAGTTTCAGCTTACAGATTTCATCCCATTATCTAGATCAATTTGAATTCAGATTCTGTCCTCTGTATTGTTTACAATACCTCCCAGCTTATAAAAATGTATTATCTTTGCTATCATACAAGTTAGTTATTAATGGACATGATGAACAAACCAGGCTCCTCTGTCCCCACTTGAAATGGCCTGTTTGGGAGGTGTTTTTTTCTCCTGCTTATGCATCCAAATTATGGCGATTTTGTTGATGTTCCTTTTTTGCTCACATGCCCTTAATTTGCTCATGAGACTATCATGTAATACTGAGTACACAGTCTTTTTACAGTCAGGATATATCACATCTGCTTCTCCTTTGTCCACCAGGCCTGTTATTCTGTCAGAGGAGGAAATTAGATTGATTTGATGCGATTTGCTCTTGAGAAATCCATGCTGGCTTTTTCTTGTCATTTTATTATCTTCTAGGTGTTTATATTGATTATTTAATAATTTGTTCCAGTATCTTTCCAAGAAATAGAGTTAGGCAGGCTGGTGGATAACTCCTGGGGCCTCTTTTTTTCCTTTTTAAAGCTAGGACACTGCTTGTTCTTTCTGTCCCTTGGGCCCTGCCACCATTGCTTCTCAGAGGCATTCTCCTAATGCTTTTAGACATTTCCTTGGCTGGTTCACAAGTGCTCCGGGATTAATTCCATTAGCTCTGCTGATTTAAGGACATCCACACATTTCCACATGTGCTTTTCCCTTATTCTAGCCTGCATGTGCAGTTCCATTCCAGCCCAGGCACCAGGGTGCACCATGCTTTGTGTGAGGGAGGGCATCACAACAGAGCATCTCTCTGAAACAGAGCCCAGACAGACAGGGAGGTGCCCAGGCAGGGAGCTGGGAAGTCCTGGTCTCCACAGCACATACACGGTCTAGGCAGTCGTAACAAACCTCTGAGCTGCTTTGCCCACACCTACTCATTTCAATAAATGGTGCCTCTCCCACACAGCAGCAGAAAAAATAAGAGTGTGGTTTTGCAGCAATTATCCCTAAAACTCATACTACTGAACAGGGCTTATTTCCTGACCATGTGTTTGCTCATCTGAGCTGCAGAACACTATTGTAAGGCTATTGAATTATAAGATGGATTGTGAAACTCTCTGAAGTGTTGGTTATACACCCAAACTTGTCAGTGAGGACATCTATGACCCAGAGAAGGTTGCAGATACATTCAAGCGTTTCTTGCAGTTTTGAACTTGCAACTTTAACTTTGAAAAGGAATTGGAGGGTCAGAGCACAGACCAGTTGCTGCAGTGGGGACTCTGGAACTCTTTTCTCCCTGACTCAGTCACGGTCCAGATGATAGCCCATGTCCTTGGGCTGTTTTGCCATGTCATGACCTGCAAGAAGGACCAGGCCTTTTCTGTGTCATTATTTGGGTGCATTTTTCCCAGGTCTGAACCCAGCAAGCTCACATTAGTACAGCTTTACAAATAGAAGACACCCCACTAGAGCCAAAAGCACAGGTCTAGACATGAGGATATGAATGTATGAGATGCTCCATGTCTTTCTTTGGGTGGTGCAGCTGGTTACACTGAACCACAGAGGCATCGGGGCATCTGACTTAAAAATGAAAATGTAACTCTCATTGGCCAGGCAGATGAGGAGAGCACGGTCTAAGCTTGAAATTTCCAAGTAATTTATTTCTTTTATTAATTATTAACTCTCAGACTGCTGGGAATACATTTACAAGGCCTGGGAATAACAGTGGGGAAAATTAGAACATGCTCATACCTTTCACAACGGTTCAGCTTTTTATTAAATTTCCATCCAGGAGGAGATTTTATGCTGATGAAATTATTTGAGGAACTATTAAAAAGAGCCATAAAAATTCACATTACATACAGTGCAGCAGAAATAGAAGATTTTATGAGATTTGTTAAAAAGCATTTATCACCTGGAAACATACTGTAGTTAACAAAATCCAGTTTGCTTTTAATTTAACTGCTCAAAAGTTACTGGATGACTTTTCATTAATGCTTAAATCACGCAAATCAATTACAGAGCATTACATATATCTCATTAAGCTTCAGACCACTAGGGTGAGCCAGACTATAGCCAATGCCAACTGTTGTGTAGCACAAAGTGGAAATGACATATCAGATTATGAGATACAGAACAAGGAAGTCAAAATGTGTGATTAGAGTGCATGCCCATCATCTCAGGACTAAGGTACTTCACCTTTCCCCTTGCCATACCTGCCTTGAACGTCTGACTCCATATGTGATGTGATGAATGGTTGAAATGGCTCCTTCAGGTGCTTTGGAAATTCTCTTCTCTTCATGCATGAGGCATGTTGTCTGCCCAACATCACCCATTTCTTGTCCTGGGGCTCTCAAGCTGCCAATTTAATTCTGTGTGTAGGGAGCTCTCTGTGACAGAAAAAAAAAGTCTTTTAAAAGGTTTTAACAAAGCTCTTAACTGAGCAAAGTTAATGTGGCTAACTTGTGCAAGGGCAAAAATTCTACCCACCAAAGTGTCCCCTTTGTCACCTCAGTCTGGAGTGGGTACAAAGTGCTGCGCTAGAGAGGTTAATGTGAAGAGCAAATGAAGAACATTTTAGTTTAGACTTAGAGTGATCTGCCCCATGTAAGGGCATGCTTTTGTGGCTGATGTGAAGAACTTGCTTTGCCAGTGATCTGAGCCACCCAGCGGTAAGCCAGCTCCAATTTGGGATGTGCATTCTAGCATTGAGTTGGCACTGGGCCAGCACGTATATAGCCTGTCTTTTGACCAGTATGAGCACATGGCTGGCAGTTCCTTAATAAAGAACCAGTCTTTTCCACTGGCAGGATGAACTGTGCTAAATCAAGTTCAGGAACAAAATGGAGAAACCTGGTGGCACTAAAAAGTCAAGGAAAGAATGCTTAGTAGTAAAGGCTGTGTAAGTAACATTGGTGATCTAAGGGTATGAGTGAGACAAACTTGACAGAGATAAAGAGTAACTTCTATTAAATTGATATCATGAGGAAAGAAAAGCAGATGAACTCTGGGATGTGCAGTGGAAGTCTGGAAGAGAAAGAACACACTTAATGCTATATACAGTTTGAGATCAGTGGTTCTAAGTTCAACTTAATCAGCAGGACAAGTGGAGAGAAAGGGTGGGTGGTGCACCTCTACTTCTGCATTCCATGGCTCCTCCCGGACCTTGCAGAGCTACTGGAAAGAGCCTTCTGGGCTGCATGTGTGTGTAAATGAGAGTTGTTCTCCCCTGTGGCCACCTCCTGGCCCCTGTGTTGTGTGATGTGATACGAGTGTGTGGTGTGAGCGTGCACTCGTGGAGGGCTGTCCTGTTTTGTGACCCAACATGGGTGTGTGACTTACTGTGGCAATGAGTGTCGGGGCTTTGTGCGTTTTAAAGACACCTACCTCTCCTTAGACATCAGCCTGCCTGATTTCATGGGAAAAAGTGGCAGCAACAAATACGAAGCAATAAAAATATATGAAGTAAAACAGTGCCCCCCTCCCCCTCATTTTTCAATGCTAGATGTCTAGGTGATTTGTAATAACCTTCATTGGAGAAAATTTATGAATGCTTGCAATAGAAAACATTGTGAAGGACAGTGGGGCTTTCTTATTTAAGGAAAAACTTCTTAGTTTGAAAAAAGCCTGCCACTTGTATATAGCATTGCTGGATAAACAAACAGGGCTCCATGGGCTAGCACAGTCAGCTGGGCATCACTGAGGTTAAACAGTCACATAATTCTCCCTCTTCGTGTTCTTCCAACACCAGAAAACAAAGCCGCACTTTGCTATTATTTATCCTCTGTGTTCATTGATGTCAGTCACTGAATAGCCCTTCAGGGGGTTTTAATGCCCTGAACAAACTGCGAAAAATGTGGTCTATTATCTCAGAGCTGGTTGAACCCATGGATACTGTGGGACAGTGCTCCACTTCTTGAAGATCTCCCCTAGCAGTGTCATGTCCTTGTTAACGGGTTTTTTGTAGAGACCCTGGGTGGCTGAACTGGCTCAGTGATTGCCTTTCTTTTGTGGAGCTTGACTCAAAAATCTCGGCCTTGCTGTAATCAAATAGAGCTTGGTGACTCCTCTCCATGCAGGCACTGGCTCCCATTACAGTGAGAAATGATACTGGAAGCCTGTGGTTTAGGCAGGTACTTGGTGGACCATGTGCTGCAGCACATTTTCTCTGCTTGACTCATCTCCTGTGCTGCAAGCATCCAATCCATAGCTGAATAGTAGAGCTCATAGCTTTGAAAAATGAGAGATTTCAAGCAATTTTAGGAGCTGTGATTCCAAGACCTTTTCTGCTATTTTGTGGCAGTGGGGATTGAAAGGACTGAGACCCTCTATCACACTGAAGTAAATCTTAAGGGAATCCTACCTCATAGCCACATTTTCCATCTGTGTTGCATCTGTTTTCAGAGCACACTGCAATCCAGGATGGAGGTCAGCAAGCTCATTCTAAAGAAATTTGCTTGTTCAAGAGGCTGTGTAGCTACATATGGGCAGAGTTAACTCCTAAATTCCATGACATCCTGCTCAGAAGATATATCCCGCTTATATATCTATGCACAGCAAATGAGCTGTGAAGGGGAGATGTGCCCCAAAAGCAAAACAAGCTCTTTATGTTGGCTTTGCATTCAAGCTGGCACTGTGGCTATGGAAAGCAACAACTACCTCCCTGCAGCCTGGACATTCACTACAGCCTCTGAACCACCCCCTCTGCTCTGCCTCTGTGGATGGCCCCTGGTAACCTAGCATGAAGGAAAGGTAAACAGCCAGCGGGATCGACTTACTGGAAACCTCTGCTTAGGGAGACCTCCTTGTGATTCTTTCCATGGGTACATGGATATTCATGCCAGCAGACTACAGGAGGCGTCATTGGAGGGTACCTGCAAGCAAGTGAATCCAGTATGAAGAACACTGGGACTTTGATGGCAGTGCAAATTTAAATGTATATCAAAGTATGGCCAGATTTTGATTCCTCTGCTTATGTTGGTTCTTATTCCTTTGCTTCCCATGGTAGAGGATGTTTGATATACTTTGACCATGGGTACCTTATCTTTGCACAGGAGGAGCAGTCATCCTCTCTGTATCTTTCCAGTCTGCCTACCTGGACTGATGCAGATCCCACCAGTGAGGCTGACATCCTCTGAGATGTTTGCTTGTCGGCTGTACCCATTCCCTCACTGTGTTTGTGAGCAATGTCTACTGCTGCTTTCAGCAGCCCCTCCTCCTAGAGTGCTCTGGGAGCACATGCTTTGTAACAGTTTGTGTTGTTTCTTTTCAAAGGAAATATTGGGTGAAATGGGCATATTTTCCTCCTTACCCAATACCCCACAGATCCACCAATTACCAAATGAGATAAAGTAAAAACGTGCACTAATCTTCTCACATGGCTATCTCCAAGTCCAGCTTGTGGTGGTCCTGGAAGCTGCAAATGGATAAACCTCAGCAAAGGGCAGCTGGTACAACTTTACTCTTGTTACAGGTTTTGGTGTTTCTGGCAAGACCCACAGTTCACTTTAAACACCTCAAGTGTTTTAAACCTTCCTGTCAGTGTAATGGTACACAATTTTTATTGGCAAATGCATTTATGCAGAAAATTCACCCTAGGAAAAAAACCAGCAATAACAGCAGACTCGTGTAAGTTTTTCACTTGTAAAACAATTTTTACTCAGAAGAGCTGACTGACAACTCCAGGAAAGTGCTATCATAAACAACTTTTCTTCAGCAGACCTATTTCATTCTGGTTTACAGCTCTGGCTTTCAGCAGCTCCATCATTGTCAAGGAAGTGACACATGTTGCGAGATGACAAACATGGGACATGTTAAATACTAGCACACATTTGTAACACTGAGCTTTTGGGGAGCCTATTTTCAAGAGCAAGCTGTCTGATTTGCTTCCTGAGGGAGGAAAACACACACCAGAAGTGTAGACACCCATAAAATTGTCAGTGTTTGGCTTTCTTGAACAAGAGGCCACAGAGCCATTCTGCAGGTCCTGGATGATGAACTATGAATGATGAGAGATATAAACTGCCCTCTGTATTGCACCTCTTGCAGGCTGCTGTTACACAGCAGTGAAATCCATTTAAAAGGCCTTTCCTTCCCTCCATGCTCCCTGCCTCCATTCCTTTTTTCCTGTTTGCAGGAGGGTGCTCCCTAGCCTAGACACATACAGTGCTTTCAGAACAGCCGCCATGTCACATCTGCAGCATTGAAGTGACAGCAAAGTTGACCAAGGGAAGAGGTGGACAAGTACCTACACAACTGCCTTCACTGCTGAAGGGAGTGACATGACATCCTTGACCTCATTGGTCACTTTTTCCTGTTTTTCTGTGTAAGTTTGTGTTTCCTTTCTTAAGCACTTTCCAGTTCCTACCCCACAAACTCCTCTTGCATTTCTTATCCCCTACCATTCATTATAAACATCAGCACAGACATAATTTTGACAAAAACTGTTTCATTAGACTTTGGAGTGAATTATTCAGGGAGTTTAAAAAAAACAGGCAATTTGTAATTTGGAGCCACTCTTCAAGGCTGGCCTGAGACTGAAGGAAAGACTAAGGCTGGCCTGAGACTGAAGGAAAGACTAAGGCTGTCCTACTCTTTGATGAAGTTGCTTCCATCTCCCAGTTTCTCAATCACGTTGTGCGGAGATTGTTAAACTCCCAGGCTGATAAACAGACTGCTGAAGAATGTTTTTTCCACTTTGCCAGGCAGCAGAGAAAAAGCTCTCCTGACACTCCTGGTGCCACACAGCGCCATGCCGCGCCGCTCTGTCAATGCACTTAGTGGGCTTTTGGGAACAAAGCATAAATATTTCAGAAGGGTGCTTTAATAAGTGTTTGTTTGCTCAGAAACTGTTGATTCCTTCTTTGGTAGTTGCTATGGTAAAACACGTTGATTTAAACAGGAATAATGAACACAGACTGGAGAGATTCACTCCTCATGTCTGTATATATGTTAGCTCTTGAAACCCATCTCACCAGTGAAAGGGACAGCTCTGAGAATGTGGCAATGCAGCTCTGGATGTGGCTTCAGCCAGGCAGTCGCTTCAGTAGTCCACCCTCAGCAAAATACTTCTTTAGCCCACAAATTGCATTCATCCCACTTTGAAAGTGAGGTTTGCCAAGCGGCCTGAAGAGTGCTGTGATCTCTCTCATGCTCCTGCCATGTCCACTGCTTCTCTGCTGCTGGAGAAGGATCTCTGCCGACATAGCGGCATGGCTGGGCATGACCATGGTCTTAGGGATGCTCCTTGCAGATAATGAAGACAACCTCAGTGTTTACCACTGTTAAAATCATCTACATACTCCTTTTTGGCCTAAAGAATAGGGCTAAAGTGGAAGGGGATTTGGTGGGGACAGTTTGGACAAAGTATTCTGCTACATTTGCCACAATATGAGCAATAAGCCATAATGAGTTTCCACTGTTTCCCTTCTGCAGAGTAGCAAAACAAGCACAAAGCACTGGCAAAGTGAGACACACCACAAGTTTGCCAAGGCCAACAGCATCCTTCTACCCACAGCAAATAAACAACGAGGCCAACTGCATCAACAAGGCCAACACAGAGAAGGGAGAAAGCCTCCATAGCTGCCTGCCGCTCTCTGACCCGTCACCCTGCTGAGGGGGTGGGAAGCTGGATTTTGATCAGTGTAATTATTCTTCCCCAGGTGCAGAGGGTGAGAAAGCCACGAGCCGACTGTTGGTGTTCCTGAGAGGCTCTTCATGCAGCTCCTGGAAAAAGGCCGCTGAGGAGCTCAGCTATGGCAAGCCCCATTCCCAAATGGCAGAGGGCCCTGCAGATTTCATTTATTTTGCAATACTCTGCAAGTGCTGCTCATGGTCAGAGCCACGGGGCTGGGAAGAGGCTGGGCTCTCCTCTGATGGGGTGCTCTGTGGCCTTCCTCATGAGGGACTCAAGCTCCACATGGATTTAGGTTTTCCAAGTTCAAATGACTAATTAAACACCTGCCTTCCCACCTCGCAGCCCATGCAGTGGGGCTGGGCTGAGCTGTGCATGGGTGGGATTTGAAGGTTGGTATTAACTATACACTCACCCTGTGCTCAGATCAGGAAGTGATCTGAGAGGACACATTGTTTTCTCCATCTCCAAGACTCTAAATATCACAACTTTAAACCTCCGAAGTAAATCTGCTCCTTCAACCCTTCTGGCTCAAGAGGCTCATCATTAAGAGCCTCAGCTTTTCAGTACTGACTCTCTGCTAGCACCTTCTTATATTATCTCCCCGTTTACACCCCAGTATTCAAGACAGTGATACACACTGGGGCTCAGCTGTCATGCGTAGGTAAAAAAGAAGGCATAAAATTTCATAAACTGGCCTTCTGCCTACCTGAATGTAAATAGCTTCTGTATATCCAGAGCAGCCCAGGAGTCTGAGAGACAGGCAGCATTTTTCTGCGTACTCTCCCCATGATGTAGATGACGTGCTATTTCAGCTCAGAATTAATACTACAATTAGACTGATTGGAGTTTTAATGGCATCACTGGACTATAAACTTTTGAAGCACGCTGTGTGTACTAAGTATCAGGGTAACAAAACCAGCTATTAATGTTGTTGTTATTATTACATTGCCAAGAAGTCCTCATGAGACCGGAACTCCTCCAGGAGGGCACTACGCCAATGCAATGTAAACCTGACGCTGCTGCCAGCCTAAGTGCAGGCAGCCAAGGCAGAGCACAACCAAGAGAGAAGCAGCAGATAATGGCAGGGACCTAATATATTTCCCTCCACTCTGGCCTGTGGATCTTCATATAATGGGTGTTTTTTTTTGTTGTGGAAAGATTGGGAAGCTTTCCAGCAGGCTCAGACCCAGAACAGCAGAGTGGCAGTGCTTGGTGTGGAAAAGCTTTGCAGGGCTCCTTGGAAAACTCCTATAAGGACAGACCATGTCTAATTCTCTGAGGCACATCATGGTCCTGCCTGTCCCAGCACTTGTGTCAGAGAAGAACTAAAGCATCAAAACTCCCCACTTTCTCCCTTTCTGCAGGTGAGCTTCCAGGGCACAGGACTTTGAATTTCATCCTCACAGCATCTTATTTTTTGATCTGAAGAAGACTCATTGCTGTGAACCGCTCAGGCTGCAGCAATGAGAGGTTTCATCTCTCAGTGTGTTAAGGCACCTTTAGGAAGGGAGCTGCAGTCAAAGCTAGAGAACTACTGCTAAGAAGTATAACACAAATAAAAAAAACATGCTACAGCAAAGAAAAACAGAAAGGCTAACTTAGATAAGGCCCTGACAGGAAGCTAGATGGACTGTGCCACTTCAGCTCTGCTTGTTTAAACCCATCTTTCTGTACTTATTTATAAATTTCAGCATCTCTCACTTGGAATCTACTTCAGAAGTGCTGGCTGATTTCTGTTTAGCAGGAGCACACAACCCCGTGTCTTCAGCACCAACAACAGCTCTTAGCAAAGAAGTGTTAAGAAGTGTGACCTGGACAGGAGAGGAAGTGTCCTTTCTGATGCTTTTGGGTTGTTGACATGGGAACGGTCACTCACCATATGGCATGTTCCTTCTTTTAAACCAGCAGGGAGCTTAAATTATTCAGATTGAGAAACAGGCTGAAGGAACTGCTCAAAATGCTTTGTGCTGAGGCCAGTCTGTTCCCCTTGGTGATCAGATGTTTGGTGTCTCTCTTCCTCATTTGTGTTCCTGATCCATGCCAGAGAAGAACAGGGGCTGGCACATGCAGTCTCGGCAGGGTGGAGCCTTGCTGAGATCTGCTGAATCCCTGTGTATACTCCAGGAAAGCCAGCCCGGTGCTGCCCTGCGCTCCTCTCTGCTGCTCTGCGATGCTTGTATTCACAGGATTCACCTAGTGAGCGGCTGACTAGCTTAGAGGTGACAAAAGGTCTTAAAACATATTGGGTCAAAAAAACTGTAACACCAGGAATCAGGGTCCTGCAGTGTCTTGGGGATCCTGTGAAGCTGCAGAACCTGTTGGTGCTTACTGCACACACGCACTGAAATAGCACACCCGCACTTGCAGCCTGCCTTGTAAACACAGTCATGCTTCATGAGAAATGATCATTTTTGACATTTCATCTTCACCATTTCATCTTCACAGCCAGTTCCCTCTCCACTATATGCTAAAGCCCTATTAACAATAATGTGACACCTACGAGATTCTAATAAAACACCCAAAAGTTTAGATCAATAGTTAATTAGCTGGGGACCTCTGGCAGATGGTACAGTTGGATGGAGTTGTCAGAGCATAGCAGTCTCCTGTATTAAGTCTTGTCACCTCTGCATTACTGAAAATTTGTGAAGATGTAATTGTGAGCTTGCTGTGCATATAGGAATCCCATCCAGTCATCTATACATGGATGCAAGGGACTATAAGTTGGTCTCAGAGGGAGTTGAGATAAAGCATTTGTTGCATCTCTGCATCTCCTTAATTTTAGCTTTGCAAAACAGCATCTGCAAAATTCATGTGGGTCTGCCTTTGCAATTGCTAAGATTTGATCAAATTATACTATCAGAAGTGAAAACAGCCAAACCCAGTGAACACCCCATAGAAAGATGCAATAATCTTTTTACTGAAACCCTTTTCATAATACATACAATATAAAACATGTTATATTTTCAGTGATTTCTTTCTCTCTTTATGTGTGTTGCAAATTAACTCAGAAATAAACACTGCAAAAAATCAATAAATACTTCATCCTTTGGGCTTATTTATTCACCAATAACTTACACTGCATAGCCAAAGAAAAACAATTCTCTCTTCATTATTTTCTGCTTGAACAGCTCTGAAGTAGCAGGAGATGACACAGTCCACTATTGTTTCCCTCTCCTTCAGTAGCCAAAATTGCCCCATATCTGTTCAAGGCAGAGCTGGGCAAACAATTCACAAGTGATGCCAGGAACATAACACGGTATGATGTCCTCAGGGCTTTCAACTTGTACAGGCTATTAGCGGTTGAGACAACGGAGAATTTTCTGAAATTCTTCAGAAAGAGCTTCAGAAAATTCCAGTTTACTCAAATGGGAGCTTTTTGTGGGAAAGGTTCTGAAGGGGATACTGGAAGCATTGCTGAACCTCAGGTTTTGAGCTGGGAATGCTGAGAGAGAGTATCTTCTAAGGGATTTCCTGATTGCATCCATCCCAGGTAGACATTCATGGATTTTAGCCTTCCCTGGTGAGTTCCCTGCTGCCCACCAGCCTTGTCCTTTCCCACAGAGCCCTGACAGTGAGCAAAAACGACTGCTAGAAAACCTGGAAGTGTTTTTCATAATAGAAAAAGCTCCCTCCCAGCTTTATTTCTGAGAATAGCCAGCTAGCTTTAACCTGAAAACAGCACAGAAAATGGGGTCACCAAGGAGGCTCCTGGGAAGGGCAGGGATGGAAGGGGGCTTTTGGGGAAACCATGAGGCTGGCTTCAAAGGCAGGAGCTTTGCTGAGGACTGGATGTTTCCTTGGCCCCTCTGCTGTTAGAGGCATTTTGGCAATGTGAATAGGAGCTCTATTTACCAGGAAATCTATTTTTGCGGTTTCCTCCCTGCAGCAGGAGGTCAGGCTCAGGTGGAATATTGTTCAGTATTCCATACACTGAGACGGCCAGAGAAAGTCCCTGCTTCCTTCAACAGAGCTTGGAACGGGTTTAGAAAATCAAATAAAGTGCACAAAGAAACACCCAGCTATACAGCTTCTCCAGGGCTTGGCTGCTGACTTTGCAGGCACTATTTTTACACCTCAACTGTTCCCAAGCTCCCAAGGGCTCAGCAGAGCAGGTCCAGGGGAGACATTCACCAGGGAAGGGCTCTGCTGACCAGAAGAGATTTCTTCCTGTTTATGAGCTGGAGACACTCTGTTTAAATCAGGAGGGACTTTGTCTCTCTGTCTGCTGCATGAGGAAGCCCTGGATGCAGAGCATTTCCCTTGCCTTGTTTACTGGCCAGTGAAAACAACTGCAAACACCAACAAAAAAAAGGGCTGATTCCTGCCCTTGGGGCTATATTGGGTTTGGTTGGGGGGATAGGCAAAGACATGCATTCAGGTCCCAACGCTTCCCTGCACTGAAGATGGTGATCCTTGTGAACGCTGGCTGTGGACAGCTCAAGGCAGCCCCATGTGTACCCCACAGAGCAAACTCTATTGGTTACAGGGGCTCACTCTAGTCCAGGTGTCAGTTTGTCTCACAAAATATCCATGTCATCTAAACTGGCACAAGCAGTCCCTTGGGCCACAGAAAGGCTATTTCAAGTGATATGAAGGCCATGTCCAGTACTTGGGGAGTTTTAATTCTAGCAGGGAGATTGCCATTGGTCTTCAAAAGCCAGGTAACAAGCCACTGACTGCTGGGTGTGCAGTGAGAAATACCCAACCAGTTCCAGCGGGACCCAGCACAAGAGAGCACTGCACAGACAGCAGGGCTGCTGCTACAGGCTGGGGGGTGTTTGCCAAGTAGTTCTGGAGAGAAGTCAGTGTTGAGAAACCTCTGCAGCCCACCAGGGCTACATCTGTCTAACATCACGGGCTAAGGGAAAAACATGTGAGATAATCAACAGGAAAGAGGGTATGAGATACCACAGAGCCCTTTAGCTTGCGCCTAGGAGATCTACACTGGGAGCCCTGTATCCCCATGTGCATATTTATTGATACAGCAAAGAGCTCATCCTGGAAAGTGAGTCTGCGATTCACTTTACAAATCACAGTCTAAGCAAATAGAAAAGGTTGCCAAGTGGCAATGTTTACAAACTTTGTAGCTTCCATTGTAAGCTCTGAAATAGAAAGAAGAGAGAAACCCTCCTAATTCCAGTGGTTGGGCAGGCTTGTCCCACTCCAGGGCGCTGCTTCTGTTTCCTATTAACTTTTTCAGGCAAAAATATTTTGTTGGGCATCATAGTGTTAATGAGCACATGCTTTAAACACAGCATTAAAGACAGACAAAGGAAGAACATTTTCAAGACTTAATGAACATGAGGCCTGGACTGGCTGCAATGGTATCCTATAGGATCCTCTTCATTGTCTGTCCTCTTTGAGAGATATCTGGGCCAAAAACTCCTGTGGAATATACAGAAACAGTGAGGAAGAACAGAAAGATAAAGGAAGGGGGTGTCTGTGCATTTTTGCATGTGCGTTTGTATGGCTAGATTTGTGAGCAGCACCACGGCCACTGGGTACAGACAACATGCATCTTCCCCCCAGTACGGCTGAAACTGCCCAAATGCAAGCCCTAATCCTATGCAGCAAAGAGAGTTTTTACTCACATGACTAAAGGCCAATGATATACATAGGTAAATTTTTGTGTTTGTGTGTGTATCTGTGCACCCCTTTGGGTATACATCTGCATATTGGAACAGCATTGAGAAACACCCAGTGGTTTTGGTCTAGCAATCCAGAAACTCTCTTTATGAGATCTTGCAGAAGAGGTGGGATGTACTGGGAAAGTGAGGATCACTGTGCTGGCCTGATGATGGCTGTCAGCAAAGCCCTGCCGTACAGCAGGAGGGGTGACTGCGCTGCCCTGCAGCGAGGGGCACTGCTGGGCTGCCCACGGGAAGGTGGGTTTGAAGTGTTGATCTCAACCACTGCTTTTTGCTTTGGAAGAGGAAACGTCACCAAATTTGTCTTGGATCACAAGTGCATCAGATGACTCTCATGGCAGCCCAAAGCTAACTGATGAGAGTTATTCTGTTCACACCACAGAGCAAAGTACAAGCCTATCCCCTCCCTTCGGACAAGGGCGAGTGTTACGCAGTGAGAACGGGCTGGGATGCAGAAGCAGCCTGATGTACACGCAAAGGGACATGCTGTGGTGAAGGACCAGCCTGAAACAACAGGGAGCTGCAGTGGGACGTGAAAGACAAATGGGGGGTGAGATGCGAAAGTCTCCACTGCCCCTGTGACCAGTGGGGATGAGCTGACAGGACAGTGCAGACGGCAGCCGCATGGAGAGAGTGATCAAGTGCAGCAGAGACTCCTCCACACAGCAATTTTCCTCTCCTTCCCACAAAGCAGGTGGCCATCATTCCCTCTCCCCAGCTGGGTGGGAGCTGCTGCCTTATAGAGCAGTGGTAATTTCAATCATTTAATAATAGTGCAGTCTTTCTTTTCTCTGAGCATAGAAACATCTGAAGGTCAATCAGCTCATTCTGTTCTTTTCCCAGAAGCCACAGAGGAGTTTCTGAAGTGCTCCCAAACTCATTGAGATGATGCCTTGACAAAGCGCTCTATCTCTGCAATTGTTCAGGGCCTGGTACGAGCAGCCCGAAATGAGCAGAACAAAAAAAATCCTCAGCGGAGGGCTACGGCCTTGCACTGCTTACGTTGCTGCACATCACACATCTGATCACTCGGCAGGGGGTTGGCAGAAAAAGTTTTTTCTCCCACCAGCTGCAAAATAATAATTTCCCCCCAAGCCCAAAGCCAGGAAAAGTAAAGGAGGTATCTTTTTCTGGCTCCAAAATGCTCCATGTTCCTGTTCACTCTAGTTCTTCCCGTGGAGAAGGACGAGGTGTGCGTGTTTGGCAGTTGCGTTCTTCTTGCCTTTCTGATGTGCTGTGTTCCCTGTTTTCCAGCCAAAGCTGGGGCGGCTGCATCTGGGAGGTTATCATGGGGACGTGCAGAAGCGCGGTTGCTCTCCTAGTACCTGCTGGCTGCCAGGCACTGCTGATGGGGAGCCCACAGCCTCCTCTGCTGAGCTCTTAACATCTGCACCTGGCCACTGCACACTGAAATCAACCAGTCTGGAGTCGTCCCTGCTCTCCTGATGCACCAGGCTCTGTGACGGACATGCGCGGTGGTGCTGTATAAATGCACATGCTATTCCTGATGGTGCTGCACCACTGCATCCTTCAGGTACCAGCATGGGGAAAGTTTGGGTTTGCTTAGGATGATGTGCACAGGGAAGAGAATGAGCTTTCCACTGCACCGTCCACGCATCCTGGCTGCATCAAGAGAAGTGTGGCCAGCAGGTTGAGGGAGGTGATTCTGCCCCTCTCCTCCACTCTCATGAGACCTTGTCTGCAGTACTGTGTTCAGCTCTGGGGCTCCCACCCTAAGAAAGACATGGACCTGCTCGAGTGGGTCCAGAGAAGGGCCTTGAATGTGATTAGGGGGCTGCAGCACCTCTCTGATGAGGACAAGCTGAGAGAGTTGGGGTTGTTCAGCCTGAAGAGGAGAA